>JAHLSL010000037.1:12518532-12550883 GCA_025920805.1 Petroica traversi
GGGGCGCGGGCAGCCGTGGGGACGGTCCCCTCAGAGAGGGATGGGCGTGATGGCCGTGGCGCCCGCCGTGAGACAGGGACGGGACAGCGAGGGGTGGCAGCAGCCGGGCGGTCCCTTAGAGGGGACATCCGCGGGGCCGGGGTTCCCGGGCTGCCCCCGCCACCGCCCCCCCGCCGGCTGACATTTGCCATGCGCAGACACCGCGCACTTCACCAAACAATTCAGCCCAAGCCCCGCTGCAAACTCGCTGGGTTATTTTTTCCTCGTTCTCCGCTTGTTTATGGCTGACGCTATCTCGCCTGCACCGCTCCCTCGGTTTCATTATCTCTTCTCGCAGATGGACCGTGGCTTTCCTTCTTCACAGGGCTTCTCTCTGCTGGTGCTAGAGCTCCCTCTCCTCTTCCCAGCTCTGCATCCCTCACCCTTGCTCACAGGTGATATTCCCAAATCGGTCCCACCTCATCCCTCTCAGCCCCTCAGCACCAGCCCCAGTTCTTCCTGCTCTAGCTTCTCCTTCCCTGAATCCCATTTGCTTTTTTCCAGGTGAGCCTTCCCCAGGAAAGCACTTCACTCCAGCCGTCCTTCCTCCTGCAGTCCCTTCTCCTCTAAAGACCACACCATTCCGTAAAAAAAAGAAAATCAGTGGCGCTAATAGTGATATTGGGGCCAGTGGGACCAGGGACGTGACCATGCCCTGTGCTGGGGCACCTCTCTTCCCGGGGTGAGTTTTTGGCCCCTCAATGCAAGACAGGCATTGAGAGGTTGGAGGGTGTCCTGAGAAGGGTCTGGAACACCAGGAGCAGCTGAGGGAGCTGGGAAGGGGCTCAGCCTGGAGAAAAGGAGGCTCAGGAGGGACCCTGTGGCTCTGCACAACTCCCTGACAGGAGGGGACAGCCAGTTGGGGGTCGGGCTCTGCTCCCAGGGAACAGGGACAGGACAAGGGGAAATGGCATCAAGCTGTGCCAAGATAGGTTTGAATTGGATATTGGGAAAATTTCTTCACTGGAAAGATGGTCAGGTGCTGGCACAAGGTGCCCACGGTGGTGGTGGAGTCACCATCCCTGGAAGTGTTCAAAAAATGAGTGGACATGGTGCTTCACAATATGGTTTAGTGGGTGTGGTAGTATTGGGTCGAAGATTGGGCTCAATGCTCTGGGCGGTCATTTTCCATAATGATCTATGATCTCTGTACTCTTTTTCAAAAATAGAAATAGAAAATCGTGGCCATGCAGTTACTGAAATTGAAACCTGCCCTGTTTTCCATTTCCTTTGTAAAGATGTCCTGTAACCATGCTGTAACATATGTTTCTAGTATTATTATTTAGAAGAAATTTGTAATTCCTGACATGCTCAAATATCAAAATAATCTCTAAAAATTCCAATCAATAGCAATAATTGTTCGGGTTTTGCAGTGACATAGTTGTCTCTTGGATTCCAGCTAATGGCTCAGCTGATCAATATTTTATAGCGAAAGCTGCTTACCATGCAGCTCTTACATAAACACTGTTGGGAAGAGAAAAATCCCTGAGCTGACAGAGCAGAAAGGCAGGATGGCCTCCTGGGCTTGGCTATTAATTGATAAATTTACTAAAACTTCTTTCCAACCTTTTTATTGATTCATCTGAATGTACTTTAAGTTACATTTTTACTTCATACGGGATGATGAATTTATTTAATCTGCAGGATTAAAGAAGTGCAACAGCTTCCAAGGATTCAAAGGCATGGTGGAAAAAGAAAAGAAGTTTTTTACCTCATTGGCAGAGAATTTAAGGTAGAACTCCCTGTCTTTTTATTTTTTTTTTTTATGTAAACCTGTAGTATTTATGTTGGGGGATTTGAACTTTGAGATTTAAAAGGTACTGAAATTCCAGCATAGATTTTTTTGTCTTGTTCCCCCGCACTCCATAAAGTGGGACTTTGTATGTTCTTAGAATAAACAGAATCACATCAAAGATACTGGCTACATCACAAGTTTTCACTGAGTGACCCACATGATCCCAAATTTTGTCTGGCGTCTGGTCAGAGACAGCTTTTGATCTCTGCTAATAAAGTAGTTCCTCTTTCCCAGCTTTTGTTTATGGGTTCGTAGGAGGGAGATGGGATGGAAGGAGACATCTGACTTGTCAAACCCTCCTTTGGAAAGCTTCACATCAGGATTTCAAGGTTGTGCAGAATCCTTGCTCCCCCAAGGAAGTTCCCATTAGACTTCTAACCTGTAGACTCCCATCCTGCTTCTCCACTTGATTTTTTGGGTGGAACAGTCGCCCAACACCAATGGCCCAGCCATTCCCCACCTTCTCCTGTCATTATCAATGGAAACACCCTGCGTGTGCAGTCAAGGGACAGTTCTCTTCACTTTCATTAGCTCTGTTCTGGTTGGGACAGACCTTGTGCTGTCTCCTGAAACACTGAATTTTTAATTTCACTTTGCTTTTATTGTGTAAATTTTTCTCTGTTGAATTCAAGCAGCAGATTAAATACATGAAGCAGAAAACCACAAACGCCAGCGATGCTTGGAATCATTTTAAGTGTGACTGAGATTTGTTTTAGACAGCAAGAAGTGGTTTGAGGTTGTATTTACTTCCTCACCACCACCATCTTCTGATTTTTTTTTTTTAGGGGTGTAACAGCCAGTGTTTCCCTCTAAGGCAGCATCTGAGTGGGCCATGTCTGTGTCATCCTTTAAGGAAGATGCTCCCTGTGGATCCCTTTCTTAGCAACCACAATGAGCCATCCTGGTAGAGCTGGGAGCCTCCATGCAGTCTGGATCTTGAGTCTGGGTCCATTTTCTTCTTGGTTGTGCTGATTCCCTGTGGAGAACTCTGATCACTCTTCCAAAATACTTTGTGACTAGTTTCCTTTCTCAGAGATTGAGTTAGAGGAAATCTTTCACAGAGCGATAGCTGGGCAAATGCAAATCCTCCTTGCAGAGTTCTTTTAACTTCAAGACACTGAATATACATATTTAGTCTATGGAACTGAATTTACTTCCCCTCTCAGAGGAACGAGCTTTGTCAGCTGTAATGATGAGCTGTTGTTTGACATTCATAATATTGTACTTCACTGCTTATCTGATGGAGCCACGCGAAGCTATTTAGGGGGCTCTGAAATGTGACAACCCACATGATGCTTTTTTAGACTTCACAAACCGCCTTCACGAGGCAGGAGAATATGACATGGGAACGGCTGGCTGGAACAACGGCGTGCCTTAATGCCAGCAGGGCTGCTGGAGCTGGGGAGCAGGAATGCTCTTTGGAAGTTTGCAGCTTTTGTTGTGTGCTGGCAAAGGAAGAACTTGCAGTCTGAAAGAACAGGCATCATGGATGCCATGGGTGGGGACTGTGGGGATTGTTGATCCTGTCTGGAAACAGCAGAAAGATGGAGGCAAATATGGTAAAACCTGTTTGGACCAGACAGAAGGGCTCAAGGGAGACAGCTCAGATGCTCCATTTCATGCTGCCTTACCTTAATAAACAGAAAGATCTCACTCTCTGACAAACTTCTGTGTCTTCATCCTTGCTGACATGCACAGCACTCATTGCAAGCTTTGTTTTGAATCCTGGAAGCCTCCAGGTGAAAGAACTCATTTAGAAAAACCAAAATTCAACAAATCTTCTGACTTCTGTTCACAGACTAACAGGTAACATTGGCAAATATTGTGAAAGACTGTTACTCCTCCATGATCTTAAAAATTATAAAGTATCACAATGCTTATTTAACTTTTCCATAGCAGAAGAGTGCAAGGATTACCTTTGACATCTGTTCCATATGAACCCACAGAAGCTGAGTAAGTGGGTGGTGCATTCTCACTTCCTCGCAGGGCCAGGTTGGTTTTGTGTTCTGTGTTTTCAATCTTCTGAAACTGCTGTTCAATTTATTCATATCACTGAGAGGATTTCATATCTCAGATGAGATGCACAGATTAAATAAGCAAGTAAGCAGTAGAAGATCTTTTTATGTGACTCAAGAGGGAGGATAAATCCTGGTCCAGATCAGTGGGAATCTCTGGCTTCCCTGGACCAGGATTCACTTGCAGGCTTTATGGTTGTCTTGTTGGAGTGATCTTTTTGCCAAAAGCAATGCAGAATATTCCACTTGTCTGACAAAATGTCTGCCACCAGGAGGTGGCTTCACTCAAATATACGTTTCTGTAAGATGAAGACAAACTTAAATTTATTGCTCATTCCATTCATAACCAGAAGTTCTCCTGGCTTGCCAAACTGCTGAATCAGCTTGGGTACCTCACCCTTGAGTCAGCACAGCCCAAAATAGAAACTTGCTCCATTTCCGAAGAGAGGAAGTACCACTGTTGTCTGCAAATGCAGCCACAACTGACATGCTTTTATAGCTACAAACACTCAGTACAGGGACTTGCATGGCACTCTGCTGCTTAAAAATAAAAAAGGGGAAGTAAAAAGGCACTTTCTTATTCAAAATAGGAGTGTTAGGGTTGCTATGAGTGGGACTGTGTGGGTGTGGAAGTCCCAAGAAATAAAGAGCAGGAGGACTTTACAAGTGGCAGTCATTGATGTCACCTAGCCCAGCATCAAGCCCCCACTCCACCTGCTTGCAGTTTCTCAGGACATACAAATTAGGGAAACAAGGGACAGGCTATAACCAAACTGAAGCAAAGTCTTAAGCCAATAGGTAATAATGGCTAGAAAACTGGGTAGAAGCTCTAAAACACTGACTGGAGATCAGCTACAGTGGTGCTCATCCAGCATTCCCAAGGTAGAGCTGAGTCAGTCCTGCTGCCATGAGGTAACTCCACTTTATAGCTCAGCATAAAACCTGGGGAAATGACCAAGAGTTGCAGTCAAATAGTGGGAAGTGACACTAAAGTCCTCAGCAGGACTTCATGAGTAGGTGGAAGGCAGTGAAAAGGCACATAAAAATAGTCCTATGTGATACAAATGAGGGAGGATTTTCTGTGCCTCCAAGTCAGGACAAGAAGTAGAAGAATGACAATAATGTGAATTCACTCGATCTGCCCTTCTCCAGCTCTGCAGTTTCTTCTCTTGCAAATGAGCATCTGTGGCTTTTGGCATCCTACGAAAGGACCCCCATTGTCAAGCAGCACTGGGGTGCCCCCTTCCCATGAGTGCTCCTGGTTTTCCCTTCCTTCATGCTGCAGGATGGTGTCGTGCTTTTCCTGGTCCAAGCAAAGTCCAAGTTTCTGGAGCTTCCATTAAATGTGTCTGAACTGGCTCTATTTCCCACAAGGAAAGGCCATTCTAATAACAGGCAAAAATAAGTAACTACTTTGAAACCATGGGCAGATTGGATGTGACTCTTGGTACAGGATTTTCATGCAGTATCATGGAGGAACCTTGTTTGATATTTGTAGATATTTGAAAAATTTGCCATTTCTGCAACAGGTGTGAAAGTTGCAACACACAATTTTACCATTTTCGGATTTTTGCAATGATGCAGTTGCAAATTGAAACATGTTTTATATTTAGTGTTTTGGATTATTCAGTTGAAAAGAGGTGAGGGTGAGGATTTAAAGGTGTAATTACAGGATTATGCAGTCACCTTGTGCACACGCTGCAGGATTGGGAGGAAGACCTGCTGCAAATCCACAGAAAACCCCAGCTGAGGAATTGCATGTGCCACGGGTAATTACACACCGTAAAACTTTGTGAAACGTTTGCTATGTGTGCACCAAGCCCTTCTTAAATTTAGGTTTCTGGGAAGAAGAGAATTGCTGGGGCATTTCTGTGACCTGATCCCTCGTCTTGGTTGATCCATGATGGAAAGGTGACCCCGAGCACGGCAGAGCTGGGAATGGATCTGGTGAGAGCCATTGCTGTCTGAGCCGAGCAGAGTGTTCCCAACTGCATCCCTGAATAGATTCCCTTACTCTCTCTCTGGCTCTATTTTAGCCACAAATCTCTTATTCGGCCCTGTGGGTGCCAACATTTTTTTTTAATAACCAAACTCAGTAATATTGGATTTCTGGTGCTTTTTTTGCCCCCCCAAAAGGGTTGAAGTGAACATTCTTCTCACCTATACCTAGGACTTCACGTGTGTGGCTACAGCTCTGGTGACATCTAGAAAGATACATGACCCTCACTCCTTCAGTGGAGCAGATGTATCTCAGCAACTTAGCAATGTTGTGACAAATATGAAGTGGAAGGCGTTGAGAAAATATTATATCCATTTTTAGTTTGTATTTAAGACAATTTCCTTACACCTCTCTGTTCTCAAGCTTGGAAAAGGTTCACTTCTGTCTACTAACACAGGAACCAGTTGTTACTTCAATTTATTGTTGTGGTAGGATTAAGTAGAAAAAAACCAAAAAAACCCATACATGGCAATTTATAGAATCAAACAATCATGAAATGGTTTGTTTTGGAAGAGACTTTAAAGATCATTTTGTTCCAACCCCCTGCCATGGCAGGGACACCTTCCACTAGACAAGGTTGCATGTGAAAGCAAACACCTTCCAAAAAATCATGTTTAAAACTGAGCACAAATGCATGTTTGTGCCATGTGCCTTGTTATGTTTCCAGAGAAAAAGAAAAAAATGGGAAGAAAATCTTGCTGAAAACACTAAAACATAACACTTTGGCAGAGGTGGTTATCACATCCTCCAGGCATTTTTACCTATGGTGCTGCCCTGACAACTGCCAAGTATTGTGGAAATAAAGTGTGAAGTCACTCAGGACTGGGTCCTGCTGGTTGTGGATGAGGCAAGTGCATAAATACCTTTTGACAGAGCTAAGAGGGAATGCTTGCTTCCTCAGGGAAAGGGGAATAGTGGTTCTGGGAGCTGAAAACACAGCAAATGTTTATTAGAAGGGGGAGTTGAGGAGCAGGACAAGGTGGCACATAGAGCACAGTGAAAGGTCACGGAGGGAGAAATGCTACAATCCAGCATTTATTGGCTAAATGTTACCAGGATTTAGGAATGGGGCTCTAATCCTTTTATAAAGCAGGAATCTTCTTGAGTTGGGTGAATGGGAGAACTGACAGTCACCATCAATAAGCAAAAACCAACAGCCCTTGTGCTTTGTGGCACGTGTTAAACTCTCAGTGAAACAGTCAGGAAAATTCCCATGACAAGCTTTCCAGCAATTTCCCACCAAAGCTTTCCTCCAGACTGCAGATTCCAGAAGCTCTGCATGATTTGAGGTTGTTTTGGTAAATTCAGAGAGATGATGAATTATTCACCGAAGGGACCTTCGTGCAGACCATGCTATTATGTTTGATCTCATGCCCAAAACTGACCCACATCTTGTCTATTTATTTGGAAAATTAATTTCTTGAACACTTGGAAAACAAAACCAAGAGTTGAAAGTGCCTCTCAGTATTTCTTCAGTCCAAATAAACAAGCCCATTGTGTGACTTATGTGTTCAGTCAAAACATCTCAGTTATTAGTGTTAAATTCCTGGGTACCTGGAGAACCTGTTCCTGAATAAGCTACAAAGCTGAAGCCTGGCAGAAAGTATTAAAGTAAGGTATCCCACTATCTTCACCTGAAGGATTTTCCACACTTCTGCAGTGATTTCAGGAGGTAGAGACTTGTGGCCACAAAAAGAGAAAAGGCTCCAGCCATGCACCAGGAAAGTGGGGGCTGAGAAGCAGATTTATTGTGCTAAGTGGCTTTTTCCTGTCTGCTCATTTCTCCTCTTTTACCATCCTTGTTTCCATTCCTTCCTCAGCTTTGGCTCTGTTGAAGAAGAATATTCTTCAACAGGGAAAAATATTCTATTCCCCTTTCACAGTTGTGACACCAATTCATTAAGTCTCATTCTGTTATAACTCAAATAACTATTGCCATGTTTGATTTTTTATTTGGACCATTTAAGCTCTTAATGAAGGATTTGCCCTTTATCTGGATCTCTTACTTCTTTTTCTCATTGCATTCAGCTCACAGTCAAGTGTCATGGACAGCTTTAAAGACACTTTGAGTGGAGGTGTGTGGATTTTTACCAGATTTTTCCTCCTGCCCTGTCTCGCCCTCCAGCCGTGCTGTTCAGACCACGAGGCACCAAGTCCATCACTTTGCTACAACCTCAAACTTCTTCTTCCAAGCCAGAAATGTGGGCAGGGCTCTTGGAGAGATTATCATCTTCCTAACCTCAATCTGAGTGCAAGCCAGCCCACAGCCCACCTCTGCCCCTAGATGAGCAGTTGTGCTTCTCTAAGCACAGAAACTTCAGCAACACAAAGTCACTGCCTTAATTTTTCCCCAAAAAGGCAACACACAGCAGTAACAGCTTAGTGGGAGGATGTTTCTCTCTCCAAAAGAACAGAGCTTCAGTGGTTGCTGCCTGGAGCCCACCATCTCTGCACTGCTCAGTGTCCTAGGAGAGGATGCACATGTAGAGTTTTTGGGCTGAGATCTTATTTAAATTATGTATTAGGCTGAAAAATGAACACACAGGAATGAAGGGTACTCCCAGTGCCTGTGGGTGCTACAGCAGGGATGGTCTGGGCTGCTCCATCCTCCTCCTGCATCTCAAGGCAAAGGTGTGGCAAACAGCATGGGCTGAAAGAAGTCCCTTTTACAGGCCTCAAATATTACAGAAAATAAAGAGATGCAGAGCTGAAGAAACACTGAATACATTTCCAGCCTAAGAGGTTTCTTCAGCTTAGGGAGAGCACAAAGCTTTACTTAGCAAATGCAGCCAAATCTACTGGTCTGTAGGGTTGGAAGACTTTTATGTCTAGCAAGTAATAACTGTCTTTAATTAGCTTTGTTTACACGATAGATGTCAATGTCGAGCTCTCTCAGTGAAAAGGGCAGAATGTCCTTAGTGGGAAATGTGATTTTTGAAGCCTGACAACATAAAATCAGCAGGAAGGTTTGTGCTCAGACTGCTGGGGAGAAAAATCACCTTTGGCTCAACAAAACAGGAAGGATTTCAAGCCCACAGCAGAAGTTTTTCAAGAAACTAATGAAAATAGAGGATTATGGTTTAAACTGTTTTGCAATTGCTGGCCTCAATCCTGCAGACACTTTTCACACACACTCAACTTTATATCTGTGGTTGGTTTTGCTGACCCTCATGGGATTATTGACACCTGGAGATAGAAGTGAAGGCCAGACTGTTTACAGAGCAGCGTTTAAACTATAGCATTTTAAACAACAACAAAAAAAGATTATGTCAAGGTCTGCATAATCGGCTCATTGGGATCCTCTATATTTGAAAAAAAAACCCTAAGAAATTCAGGAATTAAGATTCCTGAGGTGGTCTCAGATCTGCTCCCTTGTGTGAATAGGACTTTTTGTTATGCTGGATCACAGCACTGGGCCACAAAACATATTCAGGAAATATTAAAAAAACCCCACTTATATAAAATTTGAATCTGTGGCTCACATGCAAATACTGTCTGCATTTCTTTCATCTCTAAAAAAAGTATGTTTAGCCACTACCTGAGACTGAAAGGTTTCCCCTCATCAATAGTGAGCAATTGGGGGAAAAAACATGGTTTATAATTTTTTTTTTTTTAATTTAAAGGTTTGGTTTTTTCCTTTTATATCTTGGGAATATATTGTACCTGCCATGAAACAACTTTTTGAAACCCCCAAAAATAGGAATAAATCCCCTATGCAAACCAGATCCGGTTTCACCATTTTTCAGGCTGTTGGTGCAGGAGCCAAACTGCCATTGGGCTGACTCACATTTTGGCATTTTGTGTTTATATACATGATGACAATGTTTGCAAGCAACGGGGGAAAAACCCTGTGTTCATCAGCACCATGATCCCAGCAAAACCTCTCCCTCCTCAGCTGCATCAACAGAGCCCGGGGATGTGGCCAGAGCCACAGTCTGGTGTGGGCACTGTTGTCACCCCTCTTTGCCACTCAGCACCTCACAGCTGGCTGGGCCTTGGCCTGCCCGAGCCCCAGATCTGCCCAAATTTAGGCACACCTGGTGCCCCTCTGCCCTGCCTATCCATTCTGGCCCTCTGCGATTCTGCCAGCGTCCTTTGTGGCTCTGGAGAGCCAGCTTTGGCACTCAGGACACCTTTCACATGATCCTTATCCCCCCAGGTCTAAAATTTTCAGTGTAGGATTCCTGGCACTGATGTCGTCCTTGACACAGGGTTTATTTTTATCTCGCTGCCCCTTTTCATCTCCAACTCCCTTGCCCTAAGACTTATCTTGGTTTTTTGCTGTTTCCCAGGCTTTAAGGACCTGATGGGGTCTCTGGGCACACAATGACCTGGCAGACCTGGCTGTAGGGGGCTGTCACTCCCACCTGCCTCTCCTGGCATTCCCTAAATTCTAACTACAGCTTCTGGCTGCATCTCAATCCTTTTGGCACTGGGGAGAGACAGAAGAGCTTACCCCTTCACACCCTGCCACCATGGTTCCTCCCAGTGTCCTCTGGCTCAGGCTTACCCCATCACCTGCTCCATATCCCACCCCTCACATCATGCCTTGTCCTTTTCCAGGTGAAGAACCACAGCCGGAGTAAAACAGGGGGACAATGCCATGGGAAAACCCTGTCCTGAGTTATACCCCCCCCAGGCTGTTCAGCTTTGCCACATGATTGTTCTTGTTGTCACAGCTCTGCCACAGACCTCAGGCTGTGCCGGGCCCTGCAGGGTTGGAGGCCAGGCTGCCTCTCCTGGAGCATTTAGCTGAGGTCTGTCACCATTGACCTAAGCAGGAGCAGGTCTCAGCTGCTGCAAATCACATCCAGATCTGCTGCAAAGTGGAAATAATTTGTTAAATGCTTTATACTGGGACAGTAGCACCCCTTCCTCTTGCAGAAACCTTTGGATTTCTGCCCACGGAGAGTACCAAAGAGAGCATCAGGATCCAACTAGGTGAGCAGGTACCCGGAGCACAGCCTTGATTTTGGCCAGGGCTGCGGCTGCAGCTGCAGCTGACACGAACTTTCCACTGGTGGCAATGGGTCAGAGGCAGCTGGGGCTCCTTTCCTCCCTGCTCCAGCCCTCACCTTTGGGAGCTGGGGGCAGGATTAAGGAGAAAAAGCAATGTGTGGGTCATGGGAAGAGGGAAAACAGAAGCAGCTCAGCCAGCCGAAGAGGAAACGGGGGACACAGATGTCTGTGGAAAGCTGAATCCACTTACAGAGGATGCTTTTACTTGTATTTCCTTCCACTAGAGCTTAATTGCAATGTTTTTTAATGACAGGTAGGATGGGATCTGGGCTTCTGCCTAAGCCCTTCTGCGTCCTGCATAAAAGTGCTGAATTTAATATTAACAATTAATCACAGCTACCGGGAAGCAGCCGGCAGCATTCCCTGCTGCCCCATCAACTCCCATCCCCCGGCCAATGGCACTGGAAAGTCACAAGGAAGCAAGGGTCTTCCCCGTGCTGCTGAATTTCAGTCCGGAGCTGAAGTGGTGGTGACCCCTTTCCCATTCCCTCCAACAGCCCTTGATGGGAATACAGGTGGTTTTGGACATCTCATGTCTCTCCCGTGGGTAGGAATTGGCCACTTGCCACCAGCTTACCCACATTCCATTTTTCTTCCCTCTGCCCCAAAAGGCCACTGGGATAATGCCAGATTGGAGCAGTCCATGTGGGTTAGGGTGGATTGCAGGTTTGCTGGGATGCTGATGGATTTCTCCTGTTGTTGATACTGTGACTCCCTCTCTCATTGGCAGCACTAATTGCTCATTGCATGTTTTGCACAGGTACATAAGTATTTTGGAACAGCTCGTCTTTGCATCCTGTAATTAAATGACCACTAATGAAGGCCTTAGAGGAGCAGCTCTGATGCTCCAATGTGTACTGGGCATCCATAGAATAACTGCTGGGAATTCCCTGTGATGTGACACCAGGTTGCTGCCTGGGCTGCAGCAGCTCCTGGCCAGGGACAGCAGTGTGTGAGCATCCTGTCATTCCTCGGCCTCTGCTCTGCTCAGAGGTACCCCCAGGCCCTGGCCCACCACCCATCATTTTTCAGGGGTAACATTTGCTGCACATCTCATGGAGTGCAAGTCTCCTTCCCAGGCCTCCAGGCTGCCCTGGCTCCTCTGATGCTTGCCCTGAAAATGATGTAGGTGTGATAAAGTGAGTGGTGGTCCCTTGGGGCCAATATCCAGGCTTTACCCATCTCCACCAAGCGACTGCTTGGTCCTTTTGGACATTCCTTTTCCCAAGGCAGACAGCTCCAGAAGCAGGCTTGCTCCCCTTCCTTCACCCTGTTTCCTCCAGGAAACACCAATGTCACATGCAAAACCCCACTTCTGGGTCTGAACCCCTTTGCAGCCTGCAAATCCTCCTCCCATGGAGATGTGTGGATGTGGCACTTGGGGACATGGCTTAGTGGTGGCCTTGGAAGTTCAGGATTAACAACTGGGTTTGATGATCTTAGATGTCTTCTCCAGCCTGTGATTCCATTGGTGTCAACCCATGGAAGTGCTCCCAAAGCCTCTGCACACTCTTCAGGACACAGCTTTACTTGCCTTCCTGCTGTGTGCTGCACATACTGGGCAAAATGTGTTGATTTTGGGGTTCTCCACAGACACAAACTGACCACAGTGCTCTGGTTTGAGGTGGGAGGTTCCTATCCGACACGTCCTGAATACACACACTGTACATCCACAGTCGAAACTCTTCCAACTCCAAGCCTGAGCCCAGACCCTGTCCTGGGAGGGATGCCAGAGGGCTGGGGTCTGTGCAAGCCAGAGTGCTCTTGGGGCTGCACACAGCATTCAACAGGCCCAAAAAGGAAGCACTTACATGGAAGATGTGTTTTGTTTGCTCCAGGAGCTGTAAATGGCAGCCTGAGCCAGTCAGGCATCTGATGCCAGCAGGGAGAGTGAGTGACAGCCCCAGCTCTGTGGTGGACAAGCAGATGGACAGATTTTTGGGACCACTTGGGCAGGGAGTGAGTGTCTTCATAAACCTGTAACAGCCACTGGGGTCTTGCAATTGCAGCACAGGGAGTTTTGAGGGGCAAGGTTTGGAAGGGGTCTGGCCCCAGCATTGGATGCATGGAAACAGCAGAAAAAAGGCTGGGTGGGGACCTCCACCGTGCAGCAGGCAGAGCAGCAGGGCTCCCCCCCGGCTTCCAGCAGACATTTCCAAAGGCTTTTATTCCCTTTCTGATATTTGGATACAGGATATTTTCATCCCTGCAAGAGGTGCTGCTGAAGGGCTGAGGCAGTGGACAACCAAAAGGGACTGTAAACCCCTTGGCTGGTGTTTGAGGAGCTTCGGGAGACCTTCAGAAAACTTGGTGGGAGCGCTCTGGGCGCTGGCAGGATCCGGCCGCCACCAGGCTCTCAGCAGCACCGGCAGCTCTTCCCCAGCAATGTCACTATGATAAATGTTTGTCTTTTCCGTCCAAGAGATACAGCGAAGCCGCTGCCAGCACCATGTCTCAGTGGAATTGGGGTTTGCTCTGCCAGGAGCGTTACCGGCTCATGATTCACATCTTTACAGCAGCTTTGGAAGGAAAATGTGCTTCTCGCCAGGCAGACCTTCACGCACGTTGAGATGCCACAGTTTTTCCAGACTTTCCAAAGGAAGCCACAGCCAAATGAGACATTCCTTCTCTTCTTCCAGCTTTCTTGGAACAATCTTCTTTGATTAGTGAGTGAGACAGATAGTTGGAAAGAAAGACAGACAGACAGGCCGGGAATAGGGTTATAATGAGCAGTTTGCATGAGCCTCGCCAGTGGGAGGATATCTCCATTCACCCCTCACTGGGTGGCTGCTGAGAGCCCCTGAGGTGCAATGTCCCCTCCATGGTCCCCGAATCCCTGCCTTCTTCCATGGTCCCCAATCCCTTTGTCTTCCTCCATGGTCCCCAGCTCTCTATCCTCCATAATCCCAACCCAATGTCCTCCCCATGGAGGAGGACAAACGCCCTCCTTTCCTCCATGGTCCCTGACCCTCTGCCCTCTGATGGAATCTCAACCCCCCCTATCCTCCTCTCTGGTCCTCCTCCATGCTCCTCCATGCTCCTCAAATCCCTGCCTTCCTCCATGATCCCCAACTCCCTGCCCTCTGCTGAGATACCCAAGCCTGGGTTCTCCTCCATGGTTCCTGACCCCTGCCTTCTGTCCTGGTGCCCAGACAGTGTCTGCTGAGGCAGGTGGGAGCAGGGATCTGTCTCACCAGGAAGGATCACACTGCCCTGAGGCACAAAGAGGAGTTGGGGTTCACTTTTCCTGTTGGGCCTATGGCACAGGGAGACAGGATGGAAAAGCTGCCTGGACTCAGGCATGGCTGGCAGGTCCTGCGCAAAGAACAGAGGCCAAATCTGGGGTTCAGGGAAGGAGATGGGAGTCCCTGCCTTGCGCCCTGTAGCTGTACCCCCTCAGCCACCCCAGTCCCAGCGCTCTCTCCCACACCAGGAGGAGAAACAAAACACGCATCTCCAGGGAGTGTGTTTGGAAAATACCAGGTTTTATTAGACAGGCTGATGTTCAAGCTGACAGTTTTATCCCAATGCACATGATCACGGGCATCTACAGGGCCTGTGTCCCAGCTCCCTCCCTCCCACGAAGCTCTTGGACAAGATGTTCACTCCCCAAATGCTGGGGGGCGGGGGGTTGGGGTTTCTCAGCAGAATGAAAATGTCTCCCTGTTCCCCATTTTTCCACTCCCAGATTCCCAGAGATCTCCTAAGAAAGCTCAGTGAGAACTGGGCTAGGAACTGCAATCTTCTTGGGATCAACAGCCACTTGGATCCATGGGAGAGGAGGCATCTCAGTGGCAGCATCCCCTGAGGCAGCACAGAGCTGGGTCAGTCTGTGCCACAGGGAGCAGGGAACAGACCACCAATGCCATGGCTTTGGAAGGAGAACCCAAATGAACCATATTGGGGGGGAAAGGGTTTTGGCTGTAATGGGGAGACCCATCCAGCACACAGGCACCAGGGCTTTGCGCAGGGCATGCAGGTGCTGCAGGGCAGAGGAAGGGAGGAGAGGAGGCAATGAGGGCTGAAAATAAAGCAAGATAAAAGGAAACCAGAAAAAGGACGGGGAGAACAATGGGAGTGGCCTGAGAGTGGAGTAACAGTGCCCTCAAGGTCAATACTCCTTGTGGGACAGGGGGCCTTTCCCTGGGTTCCCATGGGCTTTAGGGGGACAGAGGAACAAGGGAAGAGATGGTGCAATACAGTGCTTGCAAATAGAAATGTTTAAAGGCTTTCCGTGACAGTGACACACAGTGTGACAGCAGGAACAGTGACAACATCAGCCAGTTTCTGTTGGTGACTATTCCATTAGCTCTTAAAAAACCATGCAGACCAGCCCGACAGAGGAGAGTGAACGAGAGATGGAGAGGAAAACTGATGAGCAATGGGATCATGGACAAAAGAGAAGGAACGACAGCAGAGGGGCAGCAGCACTGGGGTGGGTTTGAGACCTCACAGTACTCACAAGCACACCCCTTCCCTCCAGACTGCTCTGGCTGCTGCTCTCTCTGACACTGCTTGCCTTCCCTCGCATTTCTGCTCCCTCTGCACTGCAGGCAAAATCCCTCTTCCTGAACCACGCCCTTCTGTGTGCTTGGGCGTAGATTTGGGTCTCAGCTTCATTAGTTCAAATGTCAAGTCCTACCCTGAAGCAGAGGCCAGGAGCATTCAAGTCCCTGCAGCAGCATCCCCCCAAACTCACCTGGACTCAAGGGGACCTCTTCGTCGCAGCGCCTGGGGACATGAGTTCCCAGGCCTCTGCCATAGCTCACGTCCTGTGCACGTGTGGAGATGCCCTTCACACCCTTCCCATCACAACACAGCCTTCCATTCCCAGCTTCCTCTTTCCCTCTTTCATTCCTTTTGCCTTTTTCTGGCCTCAGCCAGCACCTCCATGTCCTCTTGCTTCTGTTAAAAGTAAGTTCATTTTCTCCAGATGTTTCCTGGAGAGCAGCGCTTGCTGTGGGTGTTTGGCAGGAGGAAGGACTTTTCAGCAGGTCCTTGGTGGGCTTGAAAGTGCCAGTTTCCATCCAGAACATCTATCTCCTGGTTGGTTTGGGCTCAGCTTGGCAGACAGCGGCGCTGTCCATGAGGGCCAGGCTTCAAGGTCAGCTGTCCATGGGGAACCTCACCCTGCTCGGGTGCTTCCAAAGCAAAACTCCTTCAGGACTGAGCACCGATGCTCAGAGATGAGCCAACAAATGGCTAAAAAAGGGCGGAGTGTGGAAAGCAAACCCCAGAAACCTGCCTGGACTCTCCTGGGGAGGACAGATCAGCAGGTAGGCAAAAGGGATGTGACCTTTTTAACTTCACAGCTAATGACTCCTCTTCCTGCCTCCCTTCACAGAGTGCAAAAACATGGAGGGCTGCTGAGAAAAGAGCAACATGGACTTGAGCAAAGGCAAACTGCCAAACCCTCACCCTTGCAGCCCTGCTGGTCCACAGACAAGACTTGCTAGCATGGGTTTTGAGGTTAATGGCACCCGTAGGCACGAAGTGCCTTCTTCTGTGCTCGTCCAGGGAAGGAAACCCTGCTCACATCTCCTTGTGGAGCCATCTGATTGGGGTGCTGGCCCTCCTCCTCCAGCCAGTGCTGGCTGCTCCTTTTCACTCCATTTCTTCCTCTGCCTTGGACTTGCAAATTCCATCACGGCTGCCTGTCTGGAGCTACAAACGCCCCTGCAAATGCTCCTTCTTAAGTCAAACACCCACATGAAGGCTGCAGAAGATCAACTGAGCTGTGAAGCAAAAACAGAACTCACCAGGTGACCTAGAAGTCTTGGAAAGAAAAACGATCAATATTTGCAGAGATTTGTAGCAGGTTTGTGCCTGAAAACAACATCTGGGACATGGCCTCTCTTTCCTTGACCAGTGCTCCCGGTGATGCCTGGATTAGTGTGTCACTGCTCTCCCCTGTCCTCTCATGCCGTGCCCTTGTTCTCACTCCCTCATGGCTTCGGGGATGCAGAGGTTGAAATTCCTCTTCGTGCACTCTTGGCACCAGTGGAAAAGCAGCTGCAGTCCTGCCCATGCATTGCTCATACTTACAGCTTAAACATTGCCTTCTACTCGAAAGAACAAAGATAAAATGTCAGGAATTCACAGTTTTTATTCTCTTCCTTATGCCCACCCATCTTCCCCTGCCATCGGTGTCAATGACTCAAAGTCCTCATCGTACGGTAGCCTTTGCCAGCGTGGCACTCAAAGGGTTAACAAACCACGGCTTCTTGGACAGATAAGACATAAGCTCATTCACCAGTAGGAACACGTGGATAGTTGGGTTGTGGATCACCTTAGGGTTTCCTGTAGCGATTCTTTGGGGTCTCGCCACAGCCAGTGACGTCACAGGAGAGGACATTGGGCTTCTTCCCCAAGCCGAGGCTTCCCAAGAGATCGGGAAGCTCACGGGTGATGGCCTTCTCGATCTTCTCTAGGAAACACCCTCCCATGTAGGAACACTGCTGAGACAGCAGCTTAAAACTGGTGATGGGGTTGATGCCAAAGAAGTCCTTGTAAGCCTCACGGTTGGGGAGGTCAAATTTGCTGACATTGGTCTTTGCCAGAATGGACTTAAAGATAAAGAACCTGTCAGGATCTTCCACAATGTCCCTGAACACCAGTTCTCCATCGCTAAAGAAGGTCATTTTGTCCTTGTAGGTCTGTAGATAGCGATCGACCAGCAGGGCGTGGATGCGCACCCGGATGGCATGCTGGCGGATGAAGGCAATCTTGTTTTCCATCCTGTTCTCGATCACCTGGTTGAGATCTTCCAGGAGCGATATCTCTTCTTTGAGGAACAGGTCTCTGTGGGTTTCTGGATGGTAGTCATGGGGCCAGAAGGAGCTAACGTACACCCTGGGCGGCTCTGTGACGTTGATGAGAGGAGCCAGGCTCCAGAACAAGGCGCCGTAGACTCTCATCAGCTCCTGGGTAGCCAGGCTGTCAGCTTTGTTCAGGATGATTCGGATCTGAGACTCGCGGCCCTTCAGCTGGCGAAACAGCATCTCCAGCTCCAAGCCCACGTCCAGCTTCGTGGGGTCAAAGACAACAAAGATGAGATCCGCTCTGTCAATGAACCACTGGCACACGTCGTTGAATGGGTAACCTTGAGGAAAGAGGGAAATCCAATGAAGGATGAGTTCCTTCAGCAAGGGAAGCCTGCTGTGCCTCAATCCCCATTTGAATTGCATGGGGTGTGAGACACAGCATACTTCCTCTGTAGCCTAGAACCCTTATTATATTCTGAAAACTCTTTAGAACCTCTTGGCATGAAAAGCCATCCCTGGGTATCTGGGCCTGTGACTGCCTGTCTCTCTCACCCTTATCTCTGCGCCTTCCTCCTCCCTGATGCTGACCACAGGTTCTTGTTGTTCCTGTGAGCAGATATCAAATCACAGGATCAGAGAATCATTATGGTTGGGAAAGCCTAAGATCATTGAGTGCAACCATTTCCCCAGCACTGCTATGGCCACCAGTAAACCGTGTCCCCAGGTGTCACATCCACACATCTTTTAAATCCCCTCAAGGGACGGCGACTCCAGCACTGTCCTGGGCAGCCTGTGTCATGTCAGGACTCTTCTCTGTTGTGCTTCAGCCACCTTTGTCACCTCAGACATCATGGCATCTTTTCTGGGGTCCCTTAGATGAACCCAGTGAACTCCTACCTCTTTCTTGCTGCTTGCGGTTTTCAATGATGCCCGGTGTGTCCACGAAGGTGACTCGTTCCAGTAGTTTGTGGGGGACCTCAATACCTATCAGCTTCTCCAAGAAGTTCTGCCCAAACTTCTCCAGGGGCGAGAAGGAGCGGGCGCTGTCAGCAGCCATCACGATGCCCTCAATGGTCTTCAGCTTGGGGCCGTGCATGATGACGGTGAACTCGGAGGTGGTGGGTTCTGCCCCTGTGCAGCAACGAGAGGAGCAGCAGACGTGTGAAATCCGCCGTGCCAGGCTATGGACACAACAGGGCTGGCCTGAGACTGGGAGCATTGGGAGCATTGGGAGCTTCTCAAGAGATGTAGGGACAAGGCAAGCAGCACAAAATTCCTGCCCAGACTTCTTGAGAGGATGTCAGAGGGGTTGTTTTCTGTGGGGACTGGTTTCTCTGGAAGTGGCCTGACTGCACAAGTGTCATGGAGAACCATCTCCTGAGAGCCCTCATTAGCACAGCACTGATCTGGCCATGGACAGCTGCCCTTAGCTGTGAGATGACATCCGTGGGAGCAGGGAGGAAAGAAGGGGAATGGCTTTTATCCAGGGAGGGTGAACTAACTGGCTGCATGTGAGGAAGGGATGGGGAGAAATATGAGTTACCCTTTTGACATGACTGCTGCTCACAGAGTTGGGGTTGGGAGCTGTGAGCCCTGTGCTGCAGGATGAGGAAGTTGTGGGAGAGATGCTCTCCTCCACCTTTGGGAGGGTGGACAGGCTGTGATGGGGAGCCTCTCCCTCCATGTGGCACCTCTGCCAGGTAGCACGGAGCAGATCCCAACCTCCCTGCTGTAAGGAGGGATCGAAGACACGCAGCCAGGAATTGCTGACTGCACGGATGTGGAAATGCAGGTGCTGGCAGCCCCTTGGCAAAGCAGGCAGTGTGGTACCTGTGTAGAGCTGGTAGGGAGTGTTGTCCAGCCCCAGGAGGTAGTTTATCATGGAGGATTTGCCGACGCTCCACGGTCCCAGGAATAGCACCATGGGCTTGGAAGTGATCTCCCCATCTGCGGAGAGGGGAAATAACAAGAGGAAGTGAAGGAACAATAGCCGTCGCCGCCGTGCGATTAACTCCCGGCTGTAACGAGCATCCCATGTGAGCGGCGCGGCGATGCTGCCGGGGAAACAGCCGCCCCTCGGGGACCAGCAGCCATTCGCCAGCCAAGGCAGCGCCCCGCCGGCTGCGGGAGCGGGACGGCCCCGTGCTCTGCGGCAGAGCCCACCTCGCTGCCTGACCTTCTGCCAGGTTTAGCCCTTCTTAGACTACGGAGGACTGGAAGGTCTTTTAAGCCTCGTCTCGGTTTGTTTGTGGTTTAGCCGGGTGAGTTTGGGGCTGGCTGCGGGGTGCGGGTGTTGTTTGAAGGCAGCCGCCGCAAAGCACGGGAATGCCGAGGAGGAGGCCGTGCCGCAGCCGGCCCGACGCCTCTTGCAGAGGGAGCTGCCGTGGATTCGGGAGCAGCGCTGCGGCGCAGGGCTTGGTAAGCGCGGTGCGAGCCTCGTGCCAGCTGCCTGCGAGCCTTTCCACCCTGCCCTCGAAGGGACCAGCCCCCGGCCGTGCCTCCCAACCCCCCGGCTGAGCAGGAGGTCACTGCCTGCGTGTGAGGCTCCAGCTGCGTGTGGGGACGGCAAACAGCCCCGCTTTGGGTTTGGGGAAAGGCAAGAGGACAGTTAACTACAGTCCCCATCCTGCATTTTTCAAGTCACACGGTTTTCTCCATGAGGATGGTGACCTGTCCCCCTGCCATCAGCTCAGAACACAAAGGACACACGCAGCCAGCATCCTCAGGAGCAATGCCTGCTAAAACAGGACTCATGCAATCAGCTTATGCCACTGCTTGACCCCTCCAGGACACCAGGTAGGCAGCTGGTGGAGCCAAAGGAGCCCAGGGCCTATGCCAACCCTCAAGCTTTGCCCGGGACACACGGGAGCCTGTGAGTCCAAAACAGGACAAGAATGGAAGCAAAACTGGATAAGTTCCTGTTGGTGAAAACCAACCCCATCCTATGCTCAGGGTGGGAGAGGGTCCATCCCGCTGTTGCCAGCAGGACTTCAGCCAGGGGATGGATGACACCAGAGGAGCTGGGAGCTGCTGTCTTAGCTGGAGCAGAGCCTTCCTCCATGCCCCAAGGCAAGGAGATGCCCTGGGCAAGCTGTGCTGCCCTTGGCACCTTCTCTTCATCCCCATGCCTAAGGCAGAACTATTTTGCCTGAGGTAGCTGACAGCCCCTGGTGCTCCATGGCTGCCACCCACGAAGGAGCCAGCAGCTTTCCAGCAAGCCAGAGATCCATCTCCGAGGTGGGGGAAGCCACAAAGCCCCCATAGTGCTGAGCTCCTGCCCTGAGAGTGCTGGAGGGCACTGCATGGCAGCTTCACACTAAACCCATCTGGCCATGGGAGCAGGGACTGGGGAGAACATTCCAGCCTCTTTCTGCTGTATCTGCCCATCACAGGCTCACCGTGTCACCTCTGGGGAGGGGAATGGGCTGGGGACATCTCTCCATGAGGCACTGCTGCATCCATACAGCTCAGCCCCCCTTCACAGAGCAGGGCAGCACCTCTGAAGCAGGGGATGCATGGCTCTTCCTGCACCCACTCCCTGCCTGGCAGCTGCAGGAATCCAGCCTTGTCTCCTCACATGGGACCAAAACAAGTGTTGAAACCTTGGACTCTCATTATTAATCATTGCTCTGCCGCTCTGTCGCCGCTGCTCTGCTCTCTTGCCAGCTTTAATTAGGTTACGGATGGCTGTTATTATTACCATTATCCCTGTGATGTTGTGCCAGAGGTTTGGGGTGGGTCCCTGTGTGCTCTTTCATAACACATCCCTGGCCAGGTGTGACTGTGTGAATGTGGGCACCTGGGAGCTCCGGCTCTGCTGCACATCCCCCTCTCTGCTGCACGGAGCCAAGGTGGGCAGCGATGTGGGCAGCCCCCCCTGCAGGTCACCCACAGTCCCTCGAGCCCCTCTCTACCCCCATGGGCTCTGTGGGCAGTGCCAGGCACTTGCGGTTCTGCAGGAAGAGCAGCAGCTGCAAGGACGTGAGGCCGTGTGGGGATCCTTCTGCTGCTGCCCAGAGGCTGGGAGAGAGGGAGCGTCTCCCACCGGGAGGGTGCTGGCCTGGCATCTGTCCCTGCTGTGTCCCCGTGCCATGTCTGTCAGCAGCAATCCGGGTCAGCTTGGCGGTCGGACAGCGGAAAAGAGCCGGAGCTCGCCGGCGGCCGGGCAGGGATGGCGGCAGCTCCACCACGGCGGCTCTCTCCAGCCACCCTGTGGCTGCTCGCTCCCAGCTCAAGCTCAGACGAGCCTCAAGCTCATCCCTCCGCAGAGCTTGGGTCTGCTTGGGGTGCTCAGCTCTGGGCATAGGAGTAGTTTGGATGTCCAAGTAGTTTTCTTTCCTACAGCAGGGGCTTTCTGTGGGGTTTTTCCATGTGACAATGCCAGACTGCCCTTGATTGGAAGCAGTGCTGCTCTGGGGTGGAGAAGTGACAGCTCTGGGGAGAACTTAGAGCCCCCTCCAGTGACTAAAGAAGATCCAAGAGAGCTGGAGGGGGACTTTGGATGAGGGTCTGGAGTGACAGGGCACAGGGGAATGGCCTCACACTGAGAGAGGGCAGGGTTAGATGGGATTTAGGGAGAGATTGAGGGTGGTGAGGCCCTGGCACAGGGTGCCCAGAGAAGCTGTGGCTGCCCCTGGATCCCTGGAAGTGTCCAAGGCCAGGCTGGACAGGGCTTGGAGCAGCCTGAGACAGTGGGAGGTGTCCCTGCCCATGGCAGGGGGTGGCACTGGATGGGCTTTAAGGTCTTTCCAACCCAAGCCATTCCATGATTCTATGATTAATCCTGGGCAGGCCCTTGTTCCTCCCTTGTCCTCAAGCTCAGCAGACGTGCCTGGTGTGGCCTCTCCCCAAGTGCAAGTCTGTCCTGAGGATGCTGAGCAAAGCAGAGGACCTAGCAAAACCTCCTTCTTCTTCGACTGCTTCCAACTGAGCCACGGGCACCAAGGTCTTCTCTGTCCTCAAGCCACCCAGGAAGGCTGGAGCACCTGGGGAGACTCCCAGCATCACCCACGCTTCTGTCCCACCCCTGTGCCACAAACACCACCAGCCATGTGCCCATGGCACAGATCCAGCAACCCTCAAGGACTGCCTCCCTCGCTCCCAAAGCTTCCAAATCCCTGAGTATCCTCACGACACGTGTGCCCACAGACAGGGACGAGCCCACGTGGCTGCAGATGGCCTGTGCCACCTCCGTGTGCCCACCCCAGCAGCACGTGTGCGAGCGCCTGAACCCCAGATGAGATAAGGCAGCTATCGGAATATGCTATAAATACCCACAGCCCTCTCCACTGCTGGCACAGCGGGCAGCCAGAGGCTCTCCAGGCACCACCAGGGCTCTGCTGTGGCCATGTCCAAATGCCCCTGGTTTGGCAGGGTGTGGCAGCGTGGCCGTGGGGCAGGACAGGAGGGACAGAAGATGGGATTTCCCTGCAGGAACGTTGTTCCCGTGGCTGAGCACCAGGCCCAGGGGAAGGGCTGGGTGTTGGCTGGCATTTCTTGGACTCTCTCCCATCTCCTGATCCTCTGGGGGGACCTGGCAGCACACCCTGAGCAGCAGGATAGGCAGGGAGAAGAGCCAGCTCAGGCTTCTGAGGGGGCTGAGGCTGCTGGGCAGGGGCCAGCCCGTGTTACTGGGACAGCTGCTGTGGGATCAAGCGTGGACATTCAGGAAAGTTTCTGCACGTAGGAGAGTGAAGGGTGGGAAGAGGATCCCCTCTATAGTATGAGCTATCAGTTGGGCTCCTCCAGTTCATGCCGTGGGTGAAAGATCAACTTACATGTCCAACACATACAATCATGGAATCATTTAGGTTGGAAAAGCCTTCCAAGATCACCAGTTCTAAATACTCTCTCAGCACTGCCGAGGCTGCCACTAATCCATGTCCCCAAGTGCCATACCCACATGGCTTTTAAATCCCTCTGGGGTTGGGGACTCCACCACTGCCCTGAGCAGCTGTGCCAGTGCCCGACAGCCCTTTCTCTGAAGAAATTTTCCCAATATCCAATCCAATTCCTCAGGTGAAACTTGAGGCTATTTCTTCTTGTCTTGTCCCTTGCTCCCTGTGAGCTGGACTGACCCCTATCTGGCTCCACCCTCGTGTCAGGGAATTAGAAGTGAGACTGAGAGTGAGAAGGCCTGCCCTGAGTCTCCTTTTCTCCAGACTGAGTCCTCTATCTCCCTCAGCCACTCTCACAGGACTACGAGAAACACCTTCGAACCCTGGCCAGAGGAATATGCTGCCTCTCAGTCTTAAACCAAGAGGGAAAGGTGTCAGAGCCTGGGCGAGGTGAGGACTGGAGGGAAGGGCAGGCTGTCGGGAGGCAGAGTCGGGCTGGGACAAGTGCGGGCTCTAGCAGGGCCGGGGACGCTGTCCCGGTGGGGATGGCGGGGACTGGCTCTGCTCGGTGCCTGCAAAGCGCGGCTGTGCCGGGCCGGGAGCCCGGGGAAGCCGGGGGACAGCGCAGGGCGGAGGCGGTGCCGGCAGCATGCAGGGAGCAAGCGGCGATACCAACCTGTGGCCGAGGAGCCCAGGGTGCGTCCGGGGTAAGCTGTTAGCGAGGGACACGGGGAGAGAGAAAAGGAACCGTGAGTCCGAGGAGGGATGCGACAGCCCGGGTGTGGTCCAGGACAAGGAGGGAACTCATGGCCACATCCCAGCGGGAGACGAGGAGTTACAGCCTGGGAGCGACCTGCAGCTCCCAGGACAAGCACTGAACCCCTGTCTGCCCTGCAGATGTGGCTCGGGGTGCCCAGCATCCCAACCCCTGCTCTGCGGGGTTGTCACCTTCCCTGGCATCACCCACTGTGCACATGGAGCCCCAAAAGCCAGGGTTAGACAGCCACCAACCCAGCAAGTGTCCTGACAACCCCAGGGTAGGGTCACCTGGACCCAGCCCCGTGGCTGGTGATGGCATCTGGGAGGTCATTCCCTACACAGGGACACTTGCTAATTAGCATACATCAGTGATTAGGGTCACCAGCATGCACCACAGCCTGGTGTGACCTCACAGCAAGCTTCCCATGGCTGGACTGGGAGAGTCCCTCACCCTCAGCTAGGGATAGTCCCTCCAAGCACAGAGTTGGACCCAGCCAGAGCATGCCTGCATCCACGTGGGATGGCAGAGCAGAGAGGCAGGAGGGTGGCAGGCAGGGAGAAGGAAATGGCATCTGCCAGGCTTAAGCAGAGGGTGTGTGGGAGCTTTCTGAGATGCACCCTGACAAGGCAGAATTGATGGTGACAGCCACAGCTCCCGCAGGACTCCACGGGAGTTTGCACATGTTGTGGGGAGCAGTGGAACTCCTTGGATTACAATGCAGTGAACGGAGCTGATGAGAAGGGAGACAAAATGGAAGGCTGCCACGTAATGGAGGGGCCCGGGTGCTTGCCACGGCACCCCTCTATATTGGCTTACACCTCCAAAGGTCACACATATTCCATGACAGGCCTGCCCTCAAGCTCTCCCAGCTGTCCTGCTCTTCCCAGCCAGCTGAGCCGGCAGCTCTGTGCCCTCCAGCCTCCCCCCACCATGGAGAGGGGGCACAGAGGGGAGCTGGGAGCACCTCCCAGCCTGCAGGGACACCACTGATGGAATGAGCCTGCTCGGGACAGGGGCACTGTGCAGGGGAAGTGTTGAGAAGGCTCCCTGAGCTCCACTGTGTCCTCACCTGCCCTGCAAGGTCAGGAGGGTTCCCTGGGCCAACCCTGTAACTAATGTGCAGGTTTCTCTGATTACACTGCTAATGAGGGACTGGGAAAAGCTGGATCTGTGGGTAGGAAAGGCAGACTGCTGAGCCGTAGGTTTCCAGATGGGATTGTGTGTGGCAGGGTATGGCTGGGCTGTCAGAGATCATTCAAGGACTTTGGTGTCCATTGAAAATTTTTGGAGGGGAGCATGGCCAGGGTGTCTCACAGCTGAGACAAGGACTGGAGGCAGTGCAGTCCCTCTGCCCTGCCCTGGGGGCCAGGAGGGGACTGTGAGTCGCCAGCTCCAGGGTCACAGCACTGTGAGAGTGCCCTGTAGGTCACAGTGGGGTGTGCTGGGACCTGACCTGGGGACTGTCACCCTGAGGGGTGGCTGTTCCTCACAGTGAGGTGGGACAGACTATGGAGTGTTGAGGAAGAACACCAGGACCTCCCATCCAAGGCGAGTCCTGCTCAGGAGCTTGGTTTGAGAGGGGCTGGGAAAACATGAGGATTAATGGTTGTTTCCTCGGGAGCCGAGCAGGAGGAAGCCAGCAGGAGCCTAGGAAACATTTAAACACTTGTTTTCTCCCAAAAAGAGAGCAGGGAGGTGGCTGCTTGGGTATGGGATGGATCAAGGGTACAGTAGGATGTTTTGAGGCTGGGGGCTGCATCCTCTGGCTGTGAGCAGCTAAGTGGGGGTTAGAGCCTACCAGCTGCCCTGTAACCCCAAACATCCTCCTAAACTGTGTCCCAAGCTGAGTTGACAGCAAACATCCCCAACACACATCACAGCAGCTTGGAGAGGAATTGGGGTGTTGCCAGGGGACAGGCCAGCAGCCATAGGGTGACAGTCAGGACATGCTGCTGTGACCCTCAGCTACCCTCCCACAGGGTAACTTCCCTGTGCTCCCCCCCTGGCTCTGCACAGGAGATGGCCTTGCTGGGTAGGGAGATGTCCAAGCCTGCTTCCAGAATGTCTGACCCAGGCTTCGAGGTTGCAGTGGGGATGCCTGGAAAGCAGGAGTTCTGCTCTACAGGGATGGTCCCCAGCAGGTTACCCAGCTGAGTGTGGAGCCTGTGTGCTGGTGGAGCAAGGCCAGCTGTAAAAGAAGTATCTGTGGAGATAGTGTATCCCGGCCCTGCCTCACCAGAAGAGAGGGCATGGCTCCAGCAGGTGTGGGTCTGGACAACTGGGGAGGCAGGCAGAGCTGCAGGAAAACTTTAGGAGCTTGATAGGAGGCTGACATGGGGATGAAGTCCGGAGACACTGACACAGGGACTCCAGCATCCCCTGGATGCTCAGGAGACACCTGGCTCCTGTGCTTGAATAGGTGCTCAGAGGAGAATTACCACAGTGAACAGGGAATTCAGATTTGGGTTTGAGCCATCCGTGCTTGGAAAATGAGGCTGCTTGTGTTTCCTGGGTCACAAGAACTTCCTGTAGCTTATGAGCATCTTGGGACAGGGCTGTACTTTCCTCTTCTGGAGGGAGACATGTGTGGCCTGGCTCAGCCCACGCCATGCCAGGGGCCACAGGGACCTGCTCACCCCATGCAACGTGTCTGAGATTGCCAAGGGCTGGAAACTCCAACTTTCAGGATGACTGAAGGCCGGGGAGCTTGAGGAATACCCTGCCCACATGGCTGTGTCCTGTACCCAGCAGGAAGGATGCCAGCTCCAGCCACCCCCAGGAAGCTCATCCCCAGCCTTGAGAGGTCCTGGGCTTCCTTGCCAAGCCTGTTTCATTGGGCCTTGATCTCTGCTTGGCAGGGGTACAGGGCATTGATGCTGAGCAGGTGGGAGACCCGAGGCAGGCAGGGCTCAATGCTCAGCCCACACAGATGGCCCTGACAGCAGATGGGCTGAGGCAGAGGCAAGAATTCCTGCTGCTGGGTTCACTAGGGCATGGCCTCTAAGCCAACGTGTTCATGGACTCCCTGGGAAGCTGCAAAGGGAGACACACTATCCGAGGCTTTCCATGATCTGCTCTCTGTGCTGTTACTGCATCCCAAGGAGCTGGTGGTGCCGGAGACCCCAGTGCCCGTGGCATTACCTGTGATCTCGTGCTGCCTCAGCTCGTTGTATCTGTAGGAGTGTTCCAGGGGCTTGATGGAGGAGTGGTAGATCTTCCTCAGCCGCTGCAATACTCCTGGGGGGCAAAGAATGTGGGCAGGTGAGAGGCAAACCCCTGCAGGCTGTGTGAGCCCCTCCTGGGGGCATTCCCTGCAGGAGGGACATTCCCTGCAGGTCCTGAGAGTTGCCCAGCCATGGATCAAGGGACTTGGCTTACAGCTGAAATCCAATCCCAGTCACACATTTTGCCCAGAGGAGTTGTGGTTGCCCCATCCCTGGAAGTGTCCAAGGCCAGGTTGGACAGGGCTTGGAGCAACCTGGTCTATGGAAGGTGTCCTGCTCATGGCAGAGTGGTGGGATGAGATGTTCTTCTCTCCCAATTCAGGCTGTTCTAGGATTTTGATGTCTCTCCTATTCTAATGTTTCCCACTGGGCTCTGGCCCCGTCTGCTCCCAGCAGCTGATGGGAGGAGCATCCTTCCTAAGGGCTGTTTAGCACTCAACAACCCATGATCCCAAAAAAACCCTCCAACACCCATGATCCCAAAAAATCCCAAAAAACCCAAAAAAGCACGGCCCCTGAGCTGCTTGCTAGAAAAAAGGAGGATCTTTTTCCACCGTATCTCTTATCACTGCTTTTCCAGCCCAAACTGCCAATGGGGCCAGCAGAAGCAAACCTTAGAGTAGCAAAACCCAATATATAATTGGAATAAAAAACCCAACCCTTTGTTACGAGTTGCTCCAGGTTTCTTTGAGCAGGGATGTGCCTGATTTCCCATCTGCATCTTCCAGCCTCTATATCTTCCTAATTCATCTACGCCCTTGGGGATGTCCTTAAAATATCTAAAATATATTAACCCAAGAGCAGCCAAAGGGCTGTTATAGAAGATCTGGCATTACTAGATCTGCAAGAACTAAGGTTAAAATCAAGACATAAAAGAAGGAAAATCCTGTCCAAGGTCTTAGTGCAGGGCCTGTGTGGCCCCCTCACCTGAGACATCATCGGCAGGTTTTTCCTCGTTCAGCTTGAGGGTGTTCTCCAAGTGGGACCGGTCGCGCTTGATCGGCTCGCTGGCATCTTCAACCTCTTCTGGAGGAGAAAGCAAGGAGAGCTGTTACTGCCGGAGGGGGGAACCCACAGAGGAGCTCACACAAGCGACTGCCAGGGAAAGGGCATGGGGAGCACACACACCCCGAGCCTGCGGGCACGCCATGCCCCTGGCAGCCGCTGTCACCCTTGGCATGCCACGTGCTTTCCCTTCTGCACAGGCTCCTGGAGGCTGCCAGGGCTGTGGCTGCAGGGGGAAGCGTCATGGGCAACTGCTTGGCTCCAAGGAGGGGCTGGCTGCTCGTGGGGACTGCAAAGGATGTGCCTGGAAGGGGCTCCCGGGGTTGGGATGTAGCGCGAGCACACGTGGCAGCTGCTGCCCAGTGGGGCCCTGGTGCTTCCCCCGGCAGCTGCGGCTCCAGGGGCTCAGCCTCGGGTGCAGGCTTTGTGCTGCCGCCTCTCTGGCTGCCCACTCCCCCAAAAAACTACACAGCGAGCTGGAGATGTGGGTGCTGAGGCTGGGGCTGGCCCTGGCTCTTGGGGGACAAGCCAGCCTGGCACAACCTGGCTGCCCTGCCTTTGCCAGTGGGGCTGTTCCCTCCCAGTTCTCCCACCTCTGCCGCTGTATCCCCCTGGAGCCCTTTGCACAGTGCCCTGTCCCTCATGGCTCCGCAGCGGGTGTGGGGAGCATGAGGCAGCTGCCTCCATTGGGGGAGGCACCCGGTGTCCCCAAAACAGGGAGACAGAGGTGTCCTCGCCATGGAGGTGCTGGCACACCCGGAGCCTCCAAGAGCTTTTTTATATGGGAGCTGGGTTGGACTTTAGCAGGGGGTTGGGGACGGGTGTGGGGACACCAGGGTCAAGCAGGGCATCACTAAGCCCTGAGTCTGTGTTGAGCATCTACTGAGTGTTGGGCTGAGGAAGACCTTTTGACTTGCCAAGCGAAGACAGAGAACAAACTGGGTTTGCCTTTTGGGAAAAATGGGAGTCTTTTTGAGCTGGAACGTTACAGGTGAAAACAACAAAAACACTAATCTAGGTCCAAAGGTTGCTGCCCAACCTATGGGCCAAAGTCTACAAATATTTCTAGGAAATCATGGTGGGGGGTGTCCCTTTCCCTAGTTAGCCTTTCACTGTTTGAGTGGGGTTGGTGCCTCAGCAGCTCATTGGCCTGGATTAGTTCTTCACACCTTCCCTATGAGACAAGAGCTGGTGCAGAGGAGCCCCACAATGCTGGGAGCCCCACCATGCTGGGAGCATCCTGCCCCTGCACAAGCCGAGGGCCCGGAGGACTCTGCAAGTGGTGCATAAAGAGTCTTTAAAGAGATCTGCGCGTGCTGAAAGGGGCCTGGAGATTAAAAGTTCTATCCATGTCCACATCCCTGAGGAGAAAGCATGGACTTGGAGTGGCGTGAGGGGAACAGCACTGTTTTGGCAGCACTGTGATGGGTGCCGGGCATCCTGCTGCGGCCTCGCTGCCCACGGCCGAGCGCTGTTAGGGGCGGGCGGGGAAGCACAAGCGTTAGGAGAGGGCCATGCACTAGGCGAGGTTTAACGTGCCGAGCTCAGCTCCGCCGGGTTGATGGGAGGTCACTCTCGCTGCTTACAGCACACCCACAAGAAAAGACTCCAACCTATCTGGCTGTGCCGGGGCTCGGCGGCAGCTGTGGGCGTGCTGGGAACCTCTGGGGTCTTGTCTGCAGGGGGGTCCGCTGCTGTTGGGGGGTTTTCCCCCACTGCAGGGGGGTCTTCTGCTGCTGGAGGGTCTTCCACTGCTGTTGGTGGGTCCTCTGTTGCTGGTGGGTCTTCCTTTGCCGGTGGATCTTCCACCACTGGCGGGTCTTCTGCTGCTGGCGGGTCTTCTGCTGGTGGTGGGTCTTCTGCTGCATCCTCACAGGGTGGGTGATGGCAGCTGGCAGGGCCATCACTGGCTTCTCCTGTGCCAGCAGCTGCTGGTTTGCTGTGGCTCTTTTTGTCGGAAGTGCTGGCTGCTTCCTTGTCACTTTCTTCAGCTTCATTCTCTGGCAGGTCACCATCTTCTTCAGACTCTTTCTCCTCCTTAGACTCTCCCTCTTCAGACTCTTCCTTGCCTCCATCTACCTCAGACTCCTCATGTTCACCTTCCTCAGACTCTCCTTCCTCGTCATCTTCCTCTGAGCTCTGCTCATCTCTTTCCTCCTCTCCCTCAGCAGCAGATGCTGCTCTTGGCTCCCCTGTTTGTTCTTCCCCAGGCTGCCCTTCCTCCTCAGAGCCTCCTTTCTCTCTGCCAGGCTCCTCATCCTTCTGGGCATAGGTGTCCTCTTGTGTGCCAGGCCCATGGTTCCCTCCATGATGAGCTGCCATGAAATCCTCGCCTGAGCTCTGTTCTTCCTGGCCCTGGTCCTTGCTGCTCTCCTCTGTCTGGCTGTCCCCTGGCCCCAGGTCCCCGCTCAGGCCACCCGCCGGCTCCTTCTCCCCCTCTCCACGTCCCTCCTCGGTGACGCCGGGCAAGGTGGCAGTGCCACTGTCCTGCTCCTCCTCAGGGCCGCCATCGGCCACCTTCTCCTCCCGCCGGGGCTCGGTGGCTGGCGGGGGGCTCTCGGCAGCACCGTCACCATGGCCTGTGCCGGGGGCGCGCGGCTCTAAACGATGAGAACAGCTCGGTCAGTCCCCCCCCGCGCTGGCACCCGCCAGGGCCCCGAGGGACGAGTCGTGGCTGGGACCAAGAGCTTTAAACTCTTCCCTAAGCCTTCTCCAGCTCAATTTTCTGTCCCTGTCGCAAGAAGTTGGGTGCAAAGATGTGTTTGGGGGGGGCAAAGTGGAGCTGGCAGGGGCTCTATGGCTCCGCTGGCCCTGGCTGCCTGGCACTGGGGCTGCTGCCCACCCCAAAGCACTGCATGAAGGGGGCAAAGCTGCCCTAAAAACAGGGAAAGAAGTAAAAATAGCAAATTTGGAGGGGCTGTGGGCACTTGGCAAGTTAAAAGGTTCCTTCCCCAGCCCTGACTCGAGAGAATAACGCACCAGCCAAGGTGGGCGGTGAAGTGAGGGGAAGGAGGAAGAAGGGGCTTCCTGGCATGAGAGGCCGCCCAGCACAGGGTCCTGCCTTCCACAGGCAGGGCCTAACCCTGGCCACGGGGCTCAGGAGCTATTTATTGTGAGTGTCCCTTCACTAGGAAAGCATGTGCCACGCCGTGCGGCTGCTGGGGACACAATGAGTGTGTTCTGTGGCCCAGGAGAATCCATCCGTATTTTCCATAGGCTCCAACTGCAATTTAACATCAGTCAGCGGGTGCCAAAAATAAAAGATCACGGCTATACTGTCTCTGTTACAAACAGTTGCTGCTAGTCTAAATAATCCCCCCAAACGTCTCATGCCAGGGGAGCGTTTCAGAGGAAAATAATTCCTTTGTACTCCAGCTGGCAAGCAGATGCCAAGCAGGAAAAAAGACCACCTCCAGCCAGGCTGCAGGAGGGGAGAGGGCACGGCCAGCCCTCTGCTCTGGCTCCTGCTCCGTGTCCTTGTCCAGCAGGACCTTGGCAAAGCTGGATCTCACTGGGCTTGGCCACAGGGCCTGTGGTGACCGAGCACAGGAGGAGCTGGGCTGGGCAAGGCCCACCCCTCAGCCCAGTTTGCATTGGGGATGCTGGGTGGGTGGTTTTGTCTCCATGGCGCTGCGGCTGGTGGGACTGTGAGCTGGGATCGGGTGGCACTGGGAGCGTTGTGCCGTGGCAGCAGCGGGCGCTGGAAGGACAGGCTGCCCCCAGCCTGCCCTCATTCCCAGTGCCTCTCAGCTCCCTGCACAGCAGAGCTGCTGCTGCTGCCACAGCCCCTCACCCTGCCCAAACCGGATGCACAGGTCAGCCTCACTCTGCCCTCGCTGACCTCGCTGTCCTCTGCTGGCTCACAGCTCACAGGTGCCCTCCCCGTCCTCTGCT
>JAHLSL010000037.1:12611066-12649849 GCA_025920805.1 Petroica traversi
TTTGTCACTTCCCCTGTGTGCTCAGAGGGGCTGCGGCCAAGCCCGCCCTGCCGGGAGCCCCGTAGGCTGAGCTGTAAATAGACACCTCGAGAGATTCGGGGTGGAATCCAGTGAACAGCTCGGAAAACGCGTGAGGGATGTGACAAAGAAATGTTTCAGATGTGTTAATTAAGATAAGTGATTAATTGTGAGAGCGGGAGGTGCAGCCCTGCCCGGGGTTTCTGCACAGTCATTTTGGATGTGAGGGATTTTAGCTACAGATTTGACTGCTGGGATTTACCGGCTGCCAGCTCCTCTTGAAACCCCCTCCAGACCGGGAAATCACCAGCAGACCTAAAACTCGCCAGAGGAAAGGTTTTAACCATTCCTGTTCAGGGCCCTTCCTGGGCAGAGAGCGAGGCTGGGGCAGACACAGCCCAAAGTGGTGCCTGGAGGTCCAAATTCCCTCTTGTCCCCTCCTCTTGTCCCCAAACCCTGACCCCTCCAGCTCGCCACCTCGAGAGCCCCATTAGCCACCAAATGCCTGAATACCAGGGAACACTGTATAGGATTTACAGACTGAGGGGTTTGTAGGACAAAAGCAGAAAATAACGACAGAGCCCATCTGCCTGGAGCTGGGGAGGGCAGATCCCGCCGGTCCCGCTGCTCTGGGGGCTCTGGTGGGATGGGATCCAGCTCTTTGGAGACAAATCCTAATCCCAGGAAGCACTGGAGGAAAGAGAGGCTATTCCTACCCTTTCATTCTGCTCTTTCAAAACACAACTCGAATTTGCCCATGAATTATTTCTCTGCACAACCCAGTGAAGGGCAGAGCTGCCGCCCCTTCCATGGGACATTCCCAGCGTTCCTGGGGGTTGTGAGGCAAAACCCCTCGGCTCTCCCTGGCCGGGCTGAGCTCAGGTTTTGCTTCACGGGAATTCAGAGTGGTCTGGGTGTTGCTGAGTCCGGTTTTGTGCCTTTTGTGGGGAAGCATCCGCAGCCCGGGAAGTGTCGGGGCACGGAGCAGCCCAGGACAGCCCGGCTGTCGCTGCCGGGGACAGACAATGCTGGTTTGGCAAATCAGCCCCATTTGCACAGCATCAGCCCCGCGCTGACAGGAAGGAAGAGCAGCGAGGGCAGGAAGGGGCGAGGAGCGAACGGAAAGCGACAGAAGCCACCGGGCTGGGACAGGCGGGGAACCCAGACCCTCCTTCCCAGGTGCTGCCCGAGCACCGCCCAGGGTCCTGTCACCCGCAGGGGACACCGGAGGGAAGGGCGGATTGTGCCTTCAGCCTGAGCATCCATCGAGGGAAAGCAGAGCCCTGGGATAAGGAGCGGAGCGGGACACGGAGGATGCTCCCTCCCCTCTCCTGCTCCCGCTCCGACCCGGGGAAGGCGGCTCGAGGCCAAGGTAGGGGCTTGGAGGGGCCTGGAGGGGTGTGGGGAGAAGGGGAGGTGACACTCGGCTCTCCCGCGTGGGGACAAGTGGCTGCAGAGCTCGAGCTGTGGTGGCCACGTGAAATGGAGTCGCTGGGCCTGAGGGGATGGGCACGGGCACAGGTCCCTGGCCTGGCCTGGCACGGCCACCAGGCTGGCAGGAGTGGCTGTGGGAGCCCTGAGTGATGGAGATGAGCATGGGAGCTCCCAGGGGATGTGGCACATGTCACAAATTCTGTCCCCTTGCCCGCTCGGCCCGCCAGGCCTGGCCTGCCTGCCCACAGCTTGTGCAGCTTCCCCCCACACTCAACGTCATTTGCTGAGCTAATTAACCTCCAAACCATCCAGAATAACCTCCAAGATGTACCAGCAATAGAAAAGGACGAGAGTAGTGACACACTCACCTGTGGCACGGTGCAAAATTGCAGTGAGGAGAGGGCAGGGCCCTGGGGTGTCCCAGAGCCAGGTCAGGGAGCTGGAGCTCAGCCCTGCACCCAGGTGGGCACAGCCCCTGGGCTGCCTGGGGCCATCAGACTCAATCCTGCTGTTATTTGGGCACTTTTGGGCACCGTGTATCCCATAAATCTGGTACTGCTGGGGGAAGAGCTGCTGGAGCCCAGGCTGGCTGCTGTCACCCCTGGGATGTCACTGTCACTCAGGGTTTGCTTCTCCAAAGCCAGACAGGCATCCTTGGGAGCCAGGGGACACCTCCCACTCGGGATGTCCACGTTGCACAAGAAATTCTTTCTGGAGAGCTCGCAGCTGCTCTTTGGGGTGCTCTGCAGCCCCAGAATTGTCCTGACGGAGGTCCTGGGGCAGGGACCACACCCATCAGCATCCCTGCAGCCCCGGGGCCGTGGCTGTGACAGGGACGGGCTGGCAGCAGCTCCTGCCCGATTTTCACGCTGATCTCCCGAGATCCCGTGGCTGGGAAGGGCAGAAGCTTTTGCTGGGAGGATCTGCTTTTCAGTCTACTGTTTGCACGTCTGTGGTAAAGCATCCTCTGGGCACAGCCAGCTCAGGAAATGCAGCAGCCTCCATCCTGCAGCTCGTGAAGTGCAGCAGTGCCCTGCAAGGGACTTCCTCTCCAAAATCAGCTTCATTTTTAGCTGTTTGGAATCACCCATAGATTGACTTTTCCTTTTTTTTCTGGTGAGATTTGAGGTTGGCACTGCTGGCATCCAGGCCAGGGGCCCTTCATGGCCCCTCACCTCCTATTAAACCCCTGCCATGTCTGGGCCCTGTTACTGGGGTTGGGATTTAAGGAAACAAAAAACCAAAACTCAAACCTGGGAGAGATTAGATTTGATATAAAATAGATTTGGCAATAAATTTTGATGGCATTAAATCAAACCAAAAAGTCCAAGTCTTGTATAAACTTAGATAACTGAGTTACTTGGCAGTCTGCAAGCGTCATAATTGAGTAATAATGCAGAAGGCATTTTATTGCAGCGTTTAATTAACTGAAATTAGCGCTGAGAAACCTCTGCGATTCTGCCAAAAGGTGGCAGCCTGAATCCTGGCTTCGGGATCCGCGCAGCCGAGGGGGAACCGCGGCACGTGTTGGCTTGGGAAATGTTTTAATTTCCAGGCAGCTCGCTGACCTCCGAGGTGGGGTCAGTTCAGGGTGGACACGTGGCAGGAGAAATAACTCAAAAGCCCGAAGGTCTGCGGGTAAAGGAGCCCGAGCGCCCGGGGGAGCCCAGCAAGGCGTGGGAGGGTCGGCAGGAGGAGCAGCACAGAGCCGGGGCTGAGCTCCCGGGGCTCCCTCACCCCAAACCGCGCAGCTTTGGGGGTCTGGCTGCACGGACAGACCCACCGAGGTGGCTCATGGACAAGGAGAGGGCCAGGCTGAGCTTTGCTGCGTGTTTGGGGCAGGGAGCAGAGCTCAGTGGGCACCTCCCACCTCCTGCAGGTGCTGTGTGATGATGCAATTGTTAATTCATACAAAAAGCTTTTAACCTTACCTAAGTACTGCAGATCAGTCCATTTGCGGGTGTTTCCCATCTGTGGGTGCCGGCAGCCATCCAGGAGCTCGTGCCCAGCTCTTTGGTGCCTGTCTAAGCTCGGCACCCCCAGGCAGCCCAGCAGCTCAGTCCCCAGGGCTCTGGAGCTGGGCAGTCCCCCCGAGGTGCCACCCACCCCCTGTCCCCCCGTGCTGCTGCTGAATCTGCCCAGAGCCCCTGCAGGGGGACAAACATGGATTTCCAACTGCTGGGTGAGCCCTGATGCAGTTCTGGTGCTGCTGGGGCTGCTCCTGGCACGGCCCCACATCCTCAGCAGAGTCCTAAGGCACAGGGGGATGGAGCTGTCTGGGGCAGGAGGAAGGTCTGGGAGGCAGGAAATGCCTGTTGTCCCCATAAAGCTTCATGTGCGCCCACCTCAGGACTGTCCCCTGATCCCAGAATCCCTGGATGCTGCTCTGGTCGTGTTGGGCTGCCAGGAGTGAAACTGCACGGGCATAATGAGAGCCAGAGATGGGCAGGAGCAGCTGCATGCAGGCCTGTGTTCTCTGGGGTTGGGGTCGGGAGTTTGAATCCTGGAAGAGGAGGAGCACAGTGAAAAGCACAGCAGCTGCTTGGGAGAGGATTGGCTGAGCACGTGGTGCTCCCAGCACTGATGGGTTTTGGGCTGGGACACTCAGGTGGGATGTGGGGATGGTTGTTCATAAGGATGGGGGGGATTGGAGCTGCTGGAAGAGCACATCAGTGCTGTCTAAACATCCTTAGACCACACCAAGCAAAAAAAAAAAAAAAAAAAAAAAGCGTTAATGCTGAGTTCTTGCCAAGAAAATCCCTATTTCCCTCCCTGGGGCTTGCAGGGGTCAGTTTGGCTGGGCAGGCTCCTGCCCTGCAGCCCCTTATCCCAGCTTTTCTGGGGACACAAACCTGTACCTCTGCCCTCCTGGCTGCCGGTGGGACACTGTCCCTGCTGGATCCTGGCCAGGCAAAGCTGCAGCCCCGAGATGTGCAGCAGGGACACTGCAGGAAGGACTCATGGCCAGCAGCCCTGCAATGAGCTGAGTCCCATCCTGGACACACCTGGCTCTCTGCAGGGGTTTTGGAGCTTGGCCTTGGCTGGCCCCTGCCCTTCAGAGAGCTGGGAACTGCTCCAGCCCCTCAGGACAGAGCCTCCAGCAGCCCCTGTGCTCCTGGGGCTGCACCTGAAACTACTGAAACCTGATAAAAATCACAGCCCCTGCGCTCCTGGGGCTGCCCCTGAAACTACTGAAACCTGATAAAAATCGCAGCCCCTGCGGGATTCCTTCTGCTGCTTTCTCCTGCCAGTGAGAGGCCTCTGCTCGAGCTGCCCGTGGCTGCTGGGCTTTGAAGGAGCACCAGAGGACAGCAGCAAGCATTTCTGTGGTGTTGGAGCAGGTTTCCCATCAAAGGACCACGTTTCAGAGGAAGGGCTGCAGGGAGCATCGCTGTCAGCAGCAAAAGCCCCTTTCATTCTGGCCGTGCTCTGATTTGCACAGCAAAGATCAGACAGACCTGGGGACTGCAGAGGCTTCATTGAACTTTCCAGGCCAGTTAGAGACAAGAACTCATCAAAGGGCGAACATTTCGCTGTGAATTGCTCACTGAGCTCCTTTAATTGATGGCATCTTCAGTGACCAGGCCTCTCCTGGGGGTATGGGCAAGAGCTGCTGCTGGGGCCCTGCTGCTCCCAGCAAGGAGAAAAGGGCTTTGCTGAGGGATCACCACCCAGCGTGGAGAAAAGCGCTTTGCTGAGGGATCACCTTCCAGAATGGAGAAAAGGGCTTTGCCGAGGGATCACCTCCCAGCAGGGAGAAAAGGGCTTTGCCGAGGGATCACCTCCCAGCGTGGAGAAAAGGGCTTTGCCGAGGGATCACCTCCCAGCGTGGAGAAAAGGGCTTTGCTGAGGGATCACCTCCCAGCATGGAGAAAAGGGCTTTGCTGAGGGATCACCACCACTGCCAGGGGTTCATGGACCTCTGACACCGCTGACACCAAGGGCTCAGAGCTGGGCAGCCAGGACAGAGCCCAGGCTTCCATCCTGAAGGGAAAGGCAGTGAGCTCAGCCCCTGCTCCAGCTGCAAGTCCCAGCCCCACAAGGGCTTGTCAGGAGCCACCTGGGCAGGCTGGGCTGGGCTGGAGCTTTGTCACCTTCTGTCACTGACCCCACTCAGCAGGACAGGCCACCTGTGTCTGTGGGAGATCCAGCCATGGTCTGTGAGGGACTCAGCCCTGGGGACACTGTCAGCCCCTCCTACAGCCCGGCCACCTTCTGCACTCGGGTGCTTCTGGTGGGAGGAACAAACCCCAGCATGGATCCCTGGGAGGGAGGATGAACACAAGAAGTTCAAGCACTCTGACCTTGCACCACGGACCAGAAACTCTGCCAGGTTTTCCTGGTCCAGCTTTCTCCCTAGGAGAGCTTTGACCAAAGAAAGGAGTGTCACCTGTTGGCGAGGCTGCATCAAAGCCCCCACAGTGTCCCCCTCAGGGCTGGTGTGACAGAGGCAGGGCTGTCTGTGGGCAGGGACCCCCTTGCAGAGCCTCTGCCCAGCAGGGAGGTGCTCACAGGGACCCAGAGCACCCTGTAGCCAGGTGGAGGGGAGGGAAGATGCCAGGACAGGCCCTGAGACCCTGTGTGTGCATTGCTGCTGTGATCTCACATCCCCTGGGGCTCAGGAGCTCCCACCTGGACATGGCCAGTGCCTGGAGGCGACTTTGGGGCTGGTGGAGCACAGTGCCACCTGCACAGGTGGAGCTGGGAGCTCTGTCAGCCATGGAGGCATTTCCCTCTGCACCTCTGCTCGAGGAACAGCAGGACTCTGAGCAGGTTCACTTCTGAAAATAAACACCAAACCCTCCGCGAGGTTTGGCAGCAGCTGAGGGGGAGGGAGCAGGTAGATGCTCCTTCTCGGCTGATGATTCAGAGCACCTTCAGAGCTCTGCAACAGGATGTGGTGCTGGCCACGCTCAGCAAGCCCTGCAGGAGGCTCTGGATGGGGGCAAGGTGGGTCTGAAACCACAACAGGCCCTTCATCACCGTGCTGCTGCCCCACAGCTTCCTCCACAACTCAGAGAAGCAGAATCTACCAGCCCTGGTGACAGTGGTGACACTGGGGCGCTCCCCAGGTGACCCACAGATGGCACTGGGGCATTGCCAGGGCAGCTCAGGCACCTCTGTGCTTCAGCAGGGCTGTGGTGACAGTGGTGGTGGGGAGGGCACCAAGTGAGTGGCACTTGGGGCAAGGCTGTGCCTGTGCCAGGCCTGCAGTGAAGGTGATGCTCTGGAGTCGCTGCCTAAAACAGAGGGCAGACCAAATTAAGAGAATAAAGTGGGTATTTATTGCAGGCCTTCAGCAGGGTCACCTTGGGCAGTCAGAAGCCTCCAAGGGGCTACACCTGGATGATGGTCATGGGTTTTTCACACAATTATACATTTGGTCCATTTGTATATCAGGGGTTAATCCTCCATTACAGTTTCAGATAATGAAGTCAGTTACTCCAGGTTTGCTCCCCCCAATTCACTGCTGTTGACATCTCTTGGGGCCTGAGACAGTGAGGTGCCCTTGAGTTCCAGGCCTAGAGAGGAATTGTTTTGTCTGAATAAAACAGGAGACCAGGAGCTGACAGGATATGGGGTTTTAGAGCTGTGCACTAAAGCAGTGCAGGATCTGAAAAATAGAAAAGCTAAATCCTAAGGCATCAAGGGGGACTCTGTCTTAGCCAAAAGCTGCTGAATGAACCCCTGGCTGAAGCACGCCCAGCAGCATGACAGCTCAGCGTGGGCTCCCTCCCACCCTGCTCCTGATGCTTCTCCTCTTCTTCCACCAGGGACAGGGACAGAGCCTGAGGAGCCCTGGGTGCTGCTGTGAGGTGGCCAGGGGGCTACGGGGTGGCCCATGGGACGCTGCTGCCACCACAGAGCTCCTCACCCAGTGACCACCCATGTCACGGGAGGCCTCTGATGGAAGGTGAGTGGTGTTTGGGCAGCTCCATCCCCTCGGGGGAGTTCTGGAGTCACAAATGGGGTGAGCTGGGGCACCGAGGTGCCAGCGGGTCCAAGGCAGTGCTGCACTGGCACAGGGGAAAAGGCTGTCCCTGCAGAGAAATGGTCCTGCTCAGACTTCTGCCTCTGCATGGGCTTGGATTCCAGGAGAAAACACCATTTCTTATTTGTGTTCTTCAGTCTCCCTGGCTCCAATTTCAGTGGCTGCTGCCCTGACCCAGCAGCTCCTGCCAGGGCTTTGGGGTGGCATCACAAGGACCTTCAGAGTCCGAGGGAATTCTCCACTGCTGCCTTTCCCTGTCACCCCTCATTCCCAGGGCAGGTCCAGGGCCCAGCTGGCCCTCTGTCCCTCAGGGGCCTGGATCAAGGAGGCGGCTGGCGAGGTCCATCTCTGCAGGGTTCCTGCAGGACATCACTGCCCACCTGCACTGGCTGCCCGGGGGCAGGCAGAGAGCCCCCTGCCCGAGCAGCTCAGGGCTGTGGTGGGTGTCCTGGCTGGCAAGGGCAGCCACGCCTCGCAGTCCCTGCAGAGCTTCCTCCAGGCCTCCGACTCACAGCTCTACCTGCACATCACTGGCTGTGGTAGGGGGCCAGCCAGGGGGGCTGCACATGGGGCTGGGGGTGCTGGAGCTCCCTGGGCTGTGCTGGAGCTCCCTGGGCTGTGCTGGAGCTCCCTGAGCTGTGCTGGAGCTGCCTGAGCTGTGCTGGAGCTCCCTGAGCTGTGCCCAGGGCTGAGGGTGCTGGAGCTCCCTGGGCAGTGCTGGAGCTGCCTGGGCTGTGCTGGAGCTGCCTGAGCTGTGCCCAGGGCTGGGGGTGCTGGAGCTTCCTGAGCTGTGCTGGAGTTCCCTGGGCTGTGCTGGAGCTCCCCGAGCTGTGCTGGAGCTCCCCGAGCTGTGCTGGAGCTCCCCAGGCTGTGCTGGAGCTCCCTGGGCTGTGCTGGAGCTCCCCGGGCTGTGCTGGAGCTCCCCGAGCTGTGCTGGAGCTCCCCGAGCTGTGCTGGAGCTCCCCGAGCTGTGCTGGAGCTCCCCAGGCTGTGCTGGAGCTCCCCGAGCTGTGCTGGAGCTCCCTGGGCTGTGCTGGAACTGCCTGAGCTGTGCTGGAGCTCCCCGGGCTGTGCTGGAGCTCCCCGGGCTGTGCCCAGGGCTGGGGGTGCTGGCAGCCCTGCTGGGAGCGCCTGTGCAGGTCCCATCTCAGGGACTCCGCTGGGGAAGGACACAGCCAGGGGTGACAAGGGCTCTCTGCTGGGTCTGAGGGACCTTCCTCCAGGCCCCTCGCTGCCCTCTGCTCACCTCTCTGGGCAGCCTGAGGAGTCCGTAATGCCCTCAGTGTCCAGATCAAACCTGCCAGTCCCAGTGCTGGGCTGGGAGCAGTTGAAGGGCAGCTGACCCCGACCCCATCCCCTGGTGGCTGCCCCAACTTCAGGCTCTCTTTGCACCCCTCTTGCCAGGAGAGGTTTCCTGGTTTCCCTCCTGGCCGGAAGGCTCCAGCCTCAGCTGGCATCTGCTCCAGATCTCTCACACCATAATCCCCTGCTCGTCCAGCCTTTGCTGCAGGGTTTAATTTCACTGTGATGAGTGAAATCAGGTGAGCAGGACAGATCCAGAGTTGGTCACCAGGATCAGCCAGGCCATCAGAGAGTCCATGGCAATGAGGCAGGAATGAAGTCAAGTTGGGAGGTCACTCAAGGGGCCGGAATCAGGTCCAGCAAGAAAGGGCAAGCAGGTTCAGGCAGTCCAGTGGCCAGCAGGCAAGGGCAGAGCAATAAGATCCAAGACCAAGGTCTAGCTCCTTCAACATGGCTTAAGCTGGGGCTGAGGCCCAAAGCTGAGCTTAAATGGGCTCCTGGACTGATTGTGGGGCTGATCATGGCCCTTTAGGCCTCTTGGTGCCCTCTGAGCCCTGCCATTACCTTCCCACCAGGATGGAAGGGCTCCGCGAGGTTTCCCTCTGCATGGGCATGGCAGAAAAGGGAAGCAGCTTCTATCGTTTGCCTTTTTTTGGTTCCTCCTTTCCCTCCTCACCCCTATTTCATTTCTCTGTGCAGAACCCATGGTGCAGAAGCACCTGGAGAGCCTCCAGAGCTCCTGTGGGAATGGCCTGGAGCCAGGAGCCCTGCAGCGCCTCACCAACCTGCTGCTGGTGGAAGGCCTGACCGACATCCAGCAGAAGGAGCACGACATCCTGCAGGTTGAAACCACCAAAGGCCTGCCAAGCGTGTCCAAGAGCATCCCCCTGGAGAAGCTCTTCCTGCCTCTCTCCAAAGTCAGCATCCCCCCTCGGATCTGTGTCACCATCGGCGTGGCCGGGATTGGCAAGAGCACTCTGGTGAAGCTGTTTGTGTGCAGCTGGGCAAAGGGGGAGATCAGCAGGGACATCTCCTTCGTGCTGCCCCTCACCTTCCGGGAGCTCAACACCTACGAGAAGCTCTCTGCCGAGCGCCTCCTCTGCTCAGCCCTCCCTCCCAGCGCCCAGCCCGGCTGCCTCTCGGCCGGGGCCGCCCGCACCCTGCTCATCCTCGACGGCCTGGATGAGTTCAAGACCCCCCTGGATTTCTCCAACGCGGCGGTTTGCACCGATCCCAAGAAGGAGATCCAGGTGGACAACCTGATCACCAACATTATAAGGGGAAACCTGCTGCAGGAGGCCTCCGTGTGGGTGACGGCGCGGCCGGCGGCGGCCGGGCAGATTCCCGGCGGGCTGGTCGATAGGATGACGGAAATCCGAGGGTTTGGGGCTGCAGAGATGAAGGAATTCTTGGACCAGATGTTCCTCAACAACAGAGACCTATCCAGCCAAGTCCTGCAGCACATCAGGGCTAACAGATCTCTGCACGTCCTGTGCACCATTCCTGGTTTTTGTTGGATCTCTGGCTCCTCAATCGCTTATTTCCTGAAACACAGCAGCCATCAGTCCCAAGAAGCAGCCGTGGTCCCCAGGACCCTGTCAGAAATCTACTCCTATTATTTGAAAATGGCTCTGAGCGGCGAGTGGCCAGGAAAGCCGAGGGAAATGCTCAGGATGGAGCAGGCTACAGGCACCGGCAGGAAGCTGGTGGGCAGCCTGGGCAGGCTGGCCTTCCACGGGCTCCTGAGGCACAAACACGTCTTCTACGAGCAGGACATGAAGGCCCACGGCATCGACCTGTCCCTGCTGCACAGCAGCCTCTCCGCCCGCCTCCTGCTCAAGGAGGACACGCTCACCTCCACAGCCTACTGCTTCTCCCACTTAACTGTGCAGGAGTTCCTGGCAGCTCTCTATTACCACACGGCAGCCAAGCGGGCCCTGTTCGACCTGTTCACGGAGAGTGGCGTGTCCTGGCCCAGGCTGGGCTGCCTGGCCCACTTCAGGAGCGCCGTTCAGCGGGCGCTGCGGGCCGAGGACAGGCAGCTGGACATCTTTGTGCGCTTCCTCTCGGGGCTGCTGTCCCCGCAGGTGAACAAGCTGCTGTCGGGGTGGCTGCTGGGCAAGGACGAGCCCGGCGGGCTCAGGAGCCAGGCCATCAGCGTCCTGCAGGGCTGCCTGAGCACCGTGTCCTCGCGTGCTGTCAATGCCATGCGCTGCCTGCACGAGATCCAGCACACCGACACCGCCAGCGCCGTGGAGGAGGCCTTGAGGAGCGAGAGCCTGGCCGGGATGCTCACCCCCATGAACTGCTCTGCCCTGGCTTATCTCCTGCAGGTCTCTGACGTCTGCCTGGAGGAGACCAACCTCTCCAACTGCCTGACCTACAGTGTCTGTAAGAGCCTGCTCTCCCAGCTCCTCTTCTGCCACAGCCTCAGGTCAGTCCTGGTGGGGTTGTACCAGGGCAAGCGAGCTGAGATGCCGGGCTGTGACTTGTGGAATCACAGATTGGTTTGGGTTGGAAGGGACCCCAAAGCCCATCCAGTCCCACCCCTGCCATGGCAGGGACACCTCCCACTGTCCCAGGCTGCTCCAAGCCTGTCCAACCTGGCCTTGGGCACTGCCAGGGATCCAGGGGCAGCCCCAGCTTCTCTGGGCACCCTGTGCCAGGGCCTGCCCACCCTCACAGGGAAAAATATCTCCTAAATTCTAATCTAAATCTCTCCTCTTTTAGTTTAAACCTGTTCCCTGTTGTAAATCCCCTCTAAGTACTGGAGGGCTGCAATGAGTTCTCTCTCCCCTGTGCCTCGCAACCCCAGGTGTCAGTGGAGACATGGGGCCACCAAATGTCCACCTGCAGAGAGCTGCCCTGGGGGTGGCACTGGATCAGCTCTGCTTCTGTCCTTGAGTTTCTCCACCTGGGACAGGCAGATGTCATGAGAGGATCATCTTTTCTCCACCTTGTTCTCCTAACCCTTGCTCTTGCTTTTTCCTTGTGTCTTCTGCAGGCTGGAAAATAACCAGTTTAAAGATGATGTGATGGAGCTGCTGGGCAGTGTGCTGAGTGGGAAGGACTGCCAGATCCAGAGGCTCAGGTAGGACCTGGCCCAGGGAGGATGGGATGTTCTGGGGGAGCAACGTGGAGCTGGGTGTTGGGGAAGATGAAATAGGAAAGCCTTATAGATATGATTACCTTGCAAAAGATGCTGGAAATATGGAAAGTAGAATCAAAATTGAGATGAAGACAAGGTTTGAGTTGCAGAGTAACTAAGAAACAAAGGCAGAGCTGGCTGAAGGGAATCCTCCTTCTTGATAGAACAATGCCCTCTGCCCAGGCAGGGCCAAAGGGCAGAGCAAACCCTGCCTGCCTGGTAGGAGATTCCCAAAAGCAGGTTTTTTAAGGTTTAAAATATAACCCCATATGGTAATGTGATGATTCTTATAGGTTGCATGTAAATGTTGTAGAGTTTGTAGCTTGTCTCAGATTGGTTAAAGAGAATTAGAATATTCAACAGAGAAGATGATTTATTGTATTGTAAACAGCAAATCTCTCTCTTTTTGCTCTCTCTTTTTGCCTCTTTCTCTCTCTCTCTCTGGCCTGCTCTGAGCTGTGTCTTGCAGCCCAGCAGCCTCTCACACCCACGCTCTTTCACAATAAATTCCCATGCTCTAAACCCACCTTTAGAGATCTCTCATTTCTCTTTTACCCTCATAACCAAATCCCACGGAGTTAAATCCTACAGCTGGGGGCACCTCAAAACCAGGGATCCCCCAGGAATGCCTCTCCCACTGGCTCCCCAGGGGGCCAAATGACAAGGACAGCCCCACATGATCCCCTGCACCCAGACACAGTGACCTTACCCCAAAGTTTTCTTGCCCAGTCTCCCTGGAGCTGCTGCCTCCTCACTGTTCCTAAAAAAAAGTCTATAAATCCGTGGGTTATCCCAAAAAACACTTCCCAAGGTCACAGCAGATCGTTGGACACTCGAGGCTCTGCCTGGAGCATCTGCTGCTTGGAGGGGACAGCTCCTGACCCCCAGGCAGGGAGATCCCCCATCCCAAACACTTGGGTTCCCACTTTCTCCTCCTCCTGCTCTTCCTCAAGGCTGACAGAGTTGCCTGTGCTGCCATCTGAGCTCCCTTTTTATGACACAAATGAATTTTATATCCAGAGACGGGGTCCTTGCAGTCCCTGCCTGGTGTCCACCCCAGGAGAGCATCCACCACTTTGTACCATGAACCAAATGCTCCCCATGTTTTTTCTCTACTCACCCATCCCAGCTGCATCCTGGGACATGCCAGGGTCTGTGAAAGTCTCTTTCTCCTCTGGAATAACACCCAGTTTTCCTTTTTCTGGGCAGCTTGGCAGAAAATCAGATCAGCAACAAGGGAGCCAAAGCTCTGGCCAGGTCGCTGCTGGTGAACAGGAGCCTGATGGTGCTGGAGTAAGTGCTCCCCTTGCCCAGCCCCCGTCCTGCACATTCCCACTGGGAACCATTCCCTGCCCCCAGTGGGGCTGGATCCCACCCGGCCTGACTGAGCTGGGGTCTCCTAAAGCCACCACCATGAGCTGCTGGCCTGATGCCCCACCTCAGCAGTGCCACGTGGAGACATCTGCCTTAAGCTGGGCCTGTGCCAGTCCGGCTTTGCTAACCTTGGCTTTTCTGCCTGTCCCGCCCCAGCCTGCGGAGCAACTCCATCGGCCCCGCCGGAGCCAAAGCCCTGGCTGATGCCCTGAAAAAAAACCAAATCCTGCTCTCCCTGAAGTAAGTCTTAACTTCTGCAGCACCTCCTGGAGCAGATCCCCAGGGCAGGCCCCCTTCCATCCCTCTTCTGGGCCACTGATGTTTTCCCAAGCTTCAAGGGCCAGCACATGGGGACAGCCCGGGCATAGCCTGGGCCACTTGTGCTGGGCAGGGGACACGAGTGCAGCTGGCAGAGACCTGGGACTGGGGCAGCCCTGGGCCAGAGAGCTGGGATTCTCCTGCCTCTGGCCTTCAGTGGGGCAGCGTTGGGGTTGAGGTGCAGGTCGGGGTCCTTTCCTTACAAGGCAGCTCACAGGCATTAATTCATGGAATAAGGAATATCCCATGGGAGAGGAGGGAAGGAGACCCCTGGTCAGGGATGTTTGGGGGCCAAACCCCTTTCTCAAGCCAGGGACAAGGGCAGGCCAAACCCAGGGCAGGTGGCCCCTGCCCTGCAGCCCTGCACTGCCCCTGCCCTGCTGTGCAAGCAGCCGTGGCTTCACTCCTGTCTCCCACAGCCTCCAGCACAATTCCATCCAGGAGGACGGGGCCTCCTCCCTGGCCGAGGCCCTGCTGACCAACCACAGGCTGGTGACCCTGCAGTGAGTGAGCAGGACCTGCTGTCCCCCTGCAGGCACCCAGCAGAGTGCGGTGCCACCGCCGGGGATGTGGCACCAGCACTCACGGGTGCTCCCCTCACTTTTGCAGCCTGCAGAAAAACTCCATCGGAGCCCAGGGCGCCCAGAAAATCGCGGAGGCGCTGGAGCAGAACCACAGCCTGAGGGAGCTGATGTGAGCACGGCCTCGGCTGCGGGGGTGGCACTGCCAAAGCCACATCCCCCGGATCTGTGGGCAGGAAAGGGGCAGGGCCATGGGCAGCGGGAGGGACACGGGGCTCTGCCCGGGGAGGTTGGTGTGGATGGAGGGAGCAGGGCCTGCAGAGCAGCCCTGGGGAGATGCTCTCTGTATCTCCTGGGAACCAGGGAGCTGCACAAAGAAAGGAGAAGCCAAGTCTCCCCTCTGGCAGGGGGAAGCAGCAGGGCTCCAGGCCCTGGGGAAACATTAAAGCTGTTCCAGCTCAAACCAGCCCTGAGAGCAGAGGGGTTCGTAGGTGGGAAATGAGATGGCAGCGAGTTCATGCTCATTGCTGCAGAGCCTGGGGGAGGCGAATCCCTTGCTGGCACTTCCAAACTTCCTCTTCTGTCTTAGACTCTCCAGCAACTCGGTGGGAGACAATGGCTCCATTGCCTTGGCCGAAGCTCTGAGGGTGAACCACAGCCTGCAAAGCCTTGAGTGAGTCCCCCCTCTGTGCCTGGACTCCCTGACAGTGAAGCCCAGCCTCCTCCCTCACCAAAATCTGCCACTCCTCAAGCCCTCAGCCCCTGCCCATGTCTGTCCCACTCCACATTCCCTGGATGTGCAGGCTGGAACACCACATGGCAGCTCCAGCAGCAGCCAGGCTGGCCCTGCACCAAGGGACACTGACAGAATTAATCCTAGGGGCTCCCCCAAGCCATTTGGGAATGCTTGGCCTGTGCTGGCTGCCCTGTCCCTGCTCCTGGTTCCCAGTGATGGCTTGGAGGAAATCAGTAAATTTGGGTCTTCTCTCTCTCAGAAGTGTTGGGAATTGGCTAAGGAGGGAGGTAATGGGCTGGGGCCTGGCAGAGCCACAGTGGAATAGTGCAACCTTCATTCCCCACGGGAGCAGCAGCTGGAGAGGAGGGCTGATGGCTCCTGGGGATGAGTGGCTGTGCCGTGTTCTGTCCCTGTGACAAGGATCCCAAACCCACGGGGGCCACATGCCCAGCTGAGCCAGCAGCCACAGTGGCAGCTGTGGGGACGAGGCTGCCCAAAGTGCTGGCCAACCCTGTCCCCTCTGCTTGCTGGGGCTGGTGCTGCTGTGGGCACAGGAATGGCTGATCCTGCCCTGGCTGCTTCCAGGCTCCCCCTGTTCCCTGTGGCTGGGAGATGCCTTTTTTCGGTGAAATCAGCACTTTCCACCCCAAACATGACCCTGCAGCCCACCCAGACTGCCCATCCTCACACCTTCCCCCTTTGTCTCAGTCTCCAGAGCAACTCCATCAGCAGCGTGGGGGTCACTGCACTGACAGCAGCTCTCTGCTCCAACAAGGGACTCCTCAGCCTCAAGTAAGTGCCAGTCCCTGCAGCCACCCTGGCCAAAAGCTGCTGCTGGGACCTGGGAGCTTCTCACCAGCCTGGGCTTGTGCCTGCTGGTTTCCACAAGTGCTCTGAGATGCTGAAAACAGCTTTAGTCCCTCCTCCAGATGTGAGACTCTTCTCTCCATCTTTGTCTTTCTCCCTTTGGGACAATATTCATTCAGCCATGTCTTGGAGTGAAAGAATGGCAGCAGGGATGGGAGGCTGGCAAAAAGCCCTGAAGGGCCTGCAGGAAACACGGGGAATGGAGCTGCACAAGCTGATGGGGTCTCAGACAAACTGCCCCCCTCAGCCAAAGGCCTCAGCCCCAGAGCAGGAGGCAGTGGGAGAGCAGATCCAGCCCTGCCTTGGCTGCTCCTCCCCAGCCCCGTGTGTTTCCCCAGCCTCCGGGAGAACTCCATCAGCAAGGAGGGGGGCCCTGCCATCGCCCGTGCCCTGCGGAGCAACAGCACCCTCAGGAAGCTGGAGTGAGTCCCATGGGCCCCAGGAGGGCACCCAGGCCACCCCGTGGTGTCCCTGGAGTTCTCCTCAGCTTTCCATGTGTGATTGAGTCCTCTGTCCCCCCAGCCTGGCGGCCAATCTGCTGTGTGATGACGGGGGGCGGGGCCATCGCCTTGGCCATCGGAGAGAACCAGGCACTCACCTCCCTCCAGTGAGTTCCCCTGGGCCTGCCTGGGTCTGCAGCCCCTCGTGGGGACATGGGCAGGGACACTGCTCCTGGCCCTCAGCCCCTCCAGGCTGTGACAGTGGCACCCCTGGGTCACCCTCCATGTGTGCTGTGACATCCTGGATGGAGCCACAGGGTGTTGCACATCCCTGGATGGGTGCAGAGGCTGTGGAGCCTGGGTGGGTCAGGGGACACTCACAACCCAAGGCTTCGCCTCCCTTTTCTCCTGTTTGCAGCTTGCAGTGGAACTTCATCCAGGCCAAAGCAGCCTCGGCCCTGGCACAAGCACTACAGAGCAACAGCAGCCTGGCCAGCCTTGAGTAAGTGGGGATGGGGATGGATGATCCTGGGCCCTACTGGAAGGGCCCTTAAAGCTCATCCAGTGCCACCCCCTGCCATGGCAGGGACACCTCCCACTGTCCCAGGCTGCTCCAAGCCCTGTCTGACCTGGCCTTGGGCACTGCCAGGGATCCAGGGGCAGCCACAGCTTCTCTGGACACCCTGGCACAGGGCCTGCCCACCCTCACAGTGAAGGGTTTCTTCCTAATATCCTAATATCCTAATATCCTAATATCTAACTCTGCCCTCTGGCAGTGGGAAGCCATTCTCCCTTGTCCTGTCCCTGCAGACCCTTGTCCAAAGTCCCTCTCCAGCCCTTCTGGAGCCCCTTTAGGCACCAGAAATCTGCTCTGTCCCCATTGTGTGTCCCTGGCTGGGGATGCTCTAAATGCCCAGCAGCTCCCCAAAGCCATTTGGGGACGCTGGGCCCTGTGCTGGCTGTCTGTCCTTGCCCCTGGTTCCCAGGCCAGGGGCACACACAGCTCTTGTGTCCCAGCCTGCAGGAGAACTCCATCGGGGATGAGGGGATGGCCGCCCTCTCCGCCGCGCTCAAGGTCAACACCACCCTGGCAGATCTGCAGTGAGTATCAGCAGGGCTGCTCTCACAGTCTAATTATCCTAATTATCCTAATTAACACACCTCACAGCAAGTGCTGAAGGGTCCCTGTTCCCCTGCAGCCTGCAAATGGCTTCGGTTCGTGCGGCCGGAGCCCAAGCCCTGGCAGAAGCTTTGATGGTCAGCAAGAGCCTGCAGGTCCTGGAGTAAGTGCTCCGTGGGGCACCAAGTGCCCCAGCTGTGCCACGGATCCCTGGGGTGCCAGAGCCCGGCCCTTGGCTCAGCCCTGCCTGGTGATCTCCAGGCCTGCCTTGCCTGTCCCTGGGCTCGCTGTCACTTCTCCCCCTGCCCCCGTTTGGGGCACCCCGGGCTGTCCCCTCTCACTGCTGCCTTTGTTCCCAGCCTGCGGGGGAACTGCATCGGCCTGGAGGGGGCCAAGGCCATGGCCCAGGCGCTGAGGGTGAACTGCAGCCTGCGCTGGCTCAGGTGAGCACCCACCCGGGCTGAGCCCCGAGCAGCCTTCCAGACATTCCCTTGGGAAAGAGCAGCGGGGTGGCCAAGCCAGGGGTTCTCAGCAGGGCAAACCCCGAGCAGGTGGCTTTTCCCAGTGCCCAGTCCATGCATTCCCTCCTGGTGGCCACATCTCCCTGGTGGTGTCTGACCCTGCTGCCTCCCTCAGCCTGCAGGAGAACTCCCTGGGCATGGACGGAGCCATCTGCATCGCCACGGCCCTGAAGGGCAACCACGGCCTCACCTACATCAAGTAAGTGGCTTCTGCAGGGGGGGGAAGGCAGGACTGGGGGAGGCCACGGGAACCATCCAGGGACCTTCCCTATCCCCAGCACTGCCCATTCCTGGCTGCCCCTCGGGGCAGGGGCATCCTGTGCTCCACCATACCCACTCAGCTCCAGAGCCCTCAGCTCCTCTCCAGGGATGCCTCTGGGCCAAAGAACAACCTCAAAAGACAAACACTCTCCAAAATGTCCCAGGGGAGAAGTGGCTCAGCCCCTCCAGCTGTGCAGGGCTTTCTCCAGCTCGCTCCTCACTCGGCTGCCTCTGGGCTCTACAGTGCCCTTGAGTGGGTCCTGCATGGAGCGGGACAGGCACGGGTGATGCTGATGCAGAGCTGGGCAGCACCTCCTGTCCCCAGCGAGGCTCCTGCTCTGCCTCTGCCCCAGCCTGAGCTGCTCTCTTTGCTACCAGCCTGCAGGGGAACCACATTGGGCAGTCAGGAGCCAAGATGATCTCGGACACCATCCGGACCAACTCTCCCGACTGCGTCGTGGACGTGTGAGGGGGCCTGGCTGCAGTGAGGGGGGCTGGTCCCTCTGGCCAGGGTGGCTGCCAGGGAACTCCTTGGTGCCCATCTCAGAATGAGAACTGGGGCAAGAAAAGCTCCTGAGCTCCTGGCACAGCCCAGGAGGAGCAACGGTGTCGGACCAGGAGTGCAGGAGGGTCAGGACTGGTGTTGAAAGCTGAGGGATGTCCATGTCCATGTCCATGTTCATCCAGGTGCTGGAGGAGCTTCAAGGAATGGGGGAAATGCAAAAAGGAGGGAGGAGGGGCAGATGCCACATTCCAGACCTTGGTTTTGGGGTGATTTATCTGCTGGTGGCAGCAACTCCTCCTGTGATCTCCCTGGTGCTTTGTCACCCCTGGCTAAAACCAGCCCACTGAAATCCCCGATGGACACGGGAGATTTGGTGCCTCCTTGCTCAGGCAGGAGTGGTGCTGTGGACTGGGCACTTCCAGCAGGCCCTGGTGTTGCTGTGCCCTCAGTGACAACCTGGTGCTGGCCAGACACACCTGAGGTGTTTGGTAGAGCTGTTCTCTATGGAAGAGAGAGGTAACCCAAGGCACAGGAGTGGAACCATCGAGAAGGACCTTGGAAAATAGAGTCCTCAGGAAAATGGAGTTGGAGGATGAATGTACAAGGAGCTGCACTGCCTGAGGGTGGCTGTCTATGCCAGGACTGTCTTAGCTTAAAGTTCTGCCTCTCAGCTCCAGGCTGGAGCTCTTGGATCTCCTGGTCACTGGTGTTCTGTGACCTTGGGAAATGTCCCAGCTGTAGGGTCTGTCCCTCGCAGGTCACCTTTTGATGAGGCAGCTGCTGAGAGCAAAGGTGGTGCCTTTGTGTGTGTGGCAGAGCCCCAGGGGCTCAGCACAGGTGCCAGGTTTGCAGGTGACCCAGCAGCCAAACTGTGAACCCACAGAGCCTCCTGAAGCCACGGTCCCCTGTCCCCAGCCCAGCCAGGACACGATGCCACGCTCAGGGCAGTGATTGCAGGGGCCTGGGGCTGATCCCAGGCACACTGGGCTGAGCTCTGGAGATGTAAATCCTTGGCAATAAATTAGTTCCTGGATGAGAGGATGCCCGTGCAGCCTTGCCCTTGCACTGCAGGCATTTGGGATGGGCTGAGCTGCACTGCTGAGAGCTCAGCCCACCAGCACAGGGGGCTGCAGCTGCTGCTGTTCCTGTGTGGCACAGAAGCTCCAGCAGTGGCTGTGCCAAAGCCCTGTGGCTGTGCTGGGGACTGGGTGGCACTGCTGCCTGGAGAGAGAGGCTCTGGCTCTGCACACCAGCTATGGAGTCATTTCCATCTGGGCCTTCAGTGCAGGAAACAGAAAACTGTGACTCAAACTGCAGCCCAGACTGGGAGACTGGGCCTGGTCTTGTGGGTCAGATCATCACAGAATGGTCTGGGCTGGAAGGAATCTTAAAGCCCATCCAGTGCCACCCCTGCCATGTCCAGGGACACCTTCCACTGTCCCAGGCTGCTCCCAGCCCTGTCCAGCCTGGCCTTGGGCACTGCCAGGGATCCAGGGGCAGCCACAGCTGCTCTGGGCACCCTGTGCCAGGGCCTGCCCACCCTCCCAGGGAACAATTCCTGCCCAATATCCCATCCATCCCTGCCCTCTGGCAGTGGGAAGCCATTCCCTGTGTCCTGACCCTCCATCCCCTGTCTCCAGCTCTCTCGGAGCCCCTTCAGGCCCTGGAAGAGGCTCTGAGGTGCCCCTGGAGCCTTCTCTTCTCCAGCTTTAACTCCATTCCTTCAGTCTACCTGGTGCTGCTCTTCATGCAGACAAGCCCTTGATTAAGTAAAATATATGTTTAGGATAAATAGATTTGCCAGATTTAAATCCAACTGATATGCATTCCCAGAGCAGCTTTTCAAGCAGTTTTATTAAGCCAAAGAAATCAATTTGGACATCATAAAATGCAGGGAAATCAGGCACATGATGCTCACTGGAGTGAGACTTCTGGCACTGCAGTGCACAAGAGCCAGTTTAGTGCAATTATGGAAATAAGTACACATTACTGTGATTCTCATTATGGATAAACTGCTTGTGCTTTGAGATTCACAAACCTGGCAATCCAAGTTTAATTTTCAGGTTTAATGAGCATTATTTACCAACTCCTGAATTCACACTGGCACACACTTTTCGGGCAGCAGGGTTTCAGCTCCTGGCCCCTCCAAAGTTGGTGCTCCAAGAGGCCTCCTGCTCCTGAAAGGTCAGAAGTCATTGTCACTTTGCTCCAGGGGCTCTGGCTTCCTGGCTCGGAGACTGGATTTGCCTGGGGCGATTTCCATGCTGTCATCTTCCAGATCATCCTCCTCCTCCTCATCTTCATCCTCATCCAGGTCAATCTCACTATCTCCTGAGTCTTCCTGCAGGAAAGGAAACAAGAGTGCATGCCCAGCTCAGCTGTGCCATGGCAAGGCCTCTCTGGCAGCCCGGAGTGAGGGATGGCAGCGCTGGCTTCCCCCTGCACTGCCAAGGGACTGCAAACCCTTCCCCACCCCACGGGGCTGATGAACACAAACTCCCTGACTTCTGCTGCCTCTGGGCTACTGCAAACCTGGCAGGGTGTTCACCATTGAGGTGACAGCCACTGTGAGACAACAGAGCTGAGGAGAAGACAATGAACCCCAGGAGAGGAACCCACCTGTGCCTTGCGCCGGCCCGGCCGTGCTGGGGCTGGGGTCCCCTTGGAGAGCCAGAGTGGAGGAACACGAGGGGCAAGGCAGGAAAAAAAAGTACAAGAATGTAAGAAACCAGAAAGGAGCCAGGCTGGGAGCAGGGAGAAGGCAGCAAAGCAGGCACAGCTCAGGTATCACTTGCCACACACTGCTGGCTCTTCTTGATTCTGTGAATTCCTTGGGGGCTCAAAGCAGCCTCACTGGGTCCATTCCCTGAGCTGGACACAGAGGCCTGCAAGGATCCCTGAGCTCTGAGAGGCTGAATTCAGAGGGCAGAGCCTGAGACAGCTGAAATGGTGCAGCTGAGGCTGAAGGCCTTGGCTTTCCATCCCTGGGTGTGCTGGGCTGTGCCCACGGGGAACAGAAATCACAGAGTGCCTGTCCAAATCTGTCACTGATGTGGCCAAGGACAAGCAGGCAGCACTGGGACTAAAATGACACCTTCACCCACAGCACAGCACTCTGCCCTTCCCAGAAATGGGTCTGGATGCCCAGGAGGCAACAACAGCCTTCACACCCATTCTGGCAGGAGCAAAGAGCAGAGCATGGGCTGCAAGTTCCTCTCCAGGCACAAGGTGGGGGTGCCCAAAAAGCTGCAGCTGCCCCATCCCCAGAAATGTTTAAAGCCAGGCTGGATGGGGATTGGGCCAATCTGGTCCAGTGGGATGTGTCTCTGGAACAAGATGGGCTTTAAGGTCTCTTCCAGCTCAAACCATTCTGGGATTCCCAGAGATGTCTGAACTGCCTTCCTGCAGACAGGCAGCACTGGGGGGTGTCTGCTGGATTGAGACAGAAAGGTTCCCCTACACTGGGAATTAACAGCAGCACAGGCTCAAACACAAACCCACAGTCACCACAGCTGTACTATTTCCTGGCACTCTCCAAACTGTTCCAGCATCACCTGGAGAGAGCAGCCCCACAGCTCTGGGATGCAGCAGCTTTCTGGGGTGCTGGGCAGAGCTAACTGCACATCCCTGCAGGTGGCTCCAGCTTCCTGGTGCAGATGCAGCCGCTCAGGTGTGCCCAGAGGCACAGAAAGGATGCCCATGGATGCCAAAGGCTGGGCACAGACACAGAGCAAGTGCCTCCTGTGCTGTGTGTGCCTGTTACTCCCATGTAAACCACAAGCAGGTGCAGGGCCAGGAGCCCTGGGGCAGCAGGAATCCCAAGGGCACAGCTCACAGTCCTGCTGTCACCCCTGCCCCATCCTCCAGAGCACTGAGGACTGATCTGCCAGTGCAGGCCACAGACAGGGCTCCAAGGTGTGAGTTTTCAGAGCAGTGAAGGGGATTTAGGTCCATGTATTTAACTCTTGCTGCACTGCACTGGTCCCTCTGCCCAGAAATCTGTCCCACAGCTCACCACAGCTGCATTCCTGCAGCCTGTGTGCCACTAGCTCTGCACTGCAGGATGGAGTGAAAGCCAGACAGACTGCAAGAACAAAGGAAAAATAAGGAAATAGTGTCTGTGCTGAGGAGAGGCATCAGCATTGGAAAGGAGAGGAAAAGCAGGCCTGGGGTGGGAGGATTCAGCAGCTCTCCAGCTGAGGAGAGGACTGGCATTCTAAAGCCCTGTCAGAGAAGCTCTGCAGACACCCAGGACGGTTACTCACATCTTCCTCTGTGTCTCCACCCTGCATTGATCCCACGATCCGTGTGCCAACTCTTCCTGCAGGAGCAAAGAGAATCACCATGAAACTGGGTTTGTGCTCACAGGGGCAAAGAGAATCACCATGAAACTGGGTTTGTGCTCACAGGGGCAAAGAGAATCACCATGAAACTGGGTTTGTGGTCACAGGAGCACAGAGAATCCCCATCAAACCTGGCTCTGGTCACAGGAGCACAGAGAATCCCCATCAAACCTGGCTTGTGGTCACAGGAGCACAAAGAATCCCATCAAACCTGGCTCTGGTCACAGGAGCACAGAGAATCCCCATCAAACCTGGCCTGTGGTCACAGGAGCAAAGAGAATCCCCATCAAACCTGGCCTGTGGTCACAGGGAGGGAGGAGGAAGGTAAAGCTCAGGGTGTATCCCTCAGTGAGAGGATGAGATTCCAATTCATGCAGTCACTCCCTTGTGAAGCCTCATTGCTCAGGAGAAGGTAGGAGGGCTAAGGCTGACAGTAATTAGCATTGGACTCAATGACCTTGGAGTTTTCCTCCAACATTAGTGATTCTAACTCCAGTCAGGGTGCTATTTCCAGAGCTACCTTCTTCCAGCAGGATGGTTCTGACAGGACAAGAGGCAATGGACACATTAAGAAAGAGAAAATTCTATTTGAACACAAGAACACTGTGAGGGCACTCAAAGGCTGGAACAAGGTTGCCAAGAGAAGTTTTGGAGTCTCCATCCACAGAGATACTCAAAAACCAAACTGGGTGTGGTCCTGGACAAGCAGCTCCAACCTCCTGTTAGACAGAGAGGTTGCTCTAGATCATCTTGAGAGGTCCCTTCCAACCCAAAAAATCCATGAACTGACAAATTCCTTCCTCTGCTGTGGTACACAGAGAGTAAAAGCCTGGTTTTTCCAGGTGGTGAACCCTTTGTCCTTCAGAGGGCTCAGACCCTTTCTGATATTCCAGGAGGGGCTGGATCTCACAGGAACCCCTGGGAGTACCCAGGCAAACCTCAAGAATTTCCTGCCGGGAGTTTGATGTGTAAGGCTGGAGAGGGAGGTGGGGATGTGCAGGGAGCCTGTCCCTAGACACGTGTGCCTGCTTGGCTGTTTTTGGCTACCCACAGGCCATGGAAGGTGCTAGCAGGTCTTGGAAGGGAGCCTGGAAGTGCTGGGAATGGGCACAGCAGAGGTGTGAGCAGGGAAAAGCTGCCTGGGTGACTCAGCCCTGCTGCTGCAGCCACAGAACCCCCTCAGCCCTCACTGGATCCTGTTTCCAGCCCTGCTGGGTCCATCCCATCTCACCATCTGTCCATCTCCTGCCATCACCAGCTTCCTCCATGCCAAGCATGGGTTGTTCCAACCTAGACAATCCAATCTGTGCTGTTTTTAGCAGGAAAACCAGGCAGCTTTAAAATATACCCTGGCAAACCTCTTTTTTTCTACTTCTCAAAGCACAAAAGATGACAGGTCCCCTTTGTCCCATGCAGTTTGAGCTGAGTTAGTGGCTGGAAAAGCTGCCCAACTCATCCACAGCTCACCAAAAAACCCTTGTTGCATCAAGGCAGATAATTAAAAGGATTTTATGTCTTTATATAAAAAGCAGAGGCCTCTACCCAGCAGTTGCTGATAACACAGGAAGTGGAGTTGGAATTTTATGATTTCTGGATAGATCTGTCTTCAGGCTTTGGAGACTTTTGCTCTAATTCAGGCTACACTAAATGATATAAATTTGGAGGTGATTATAACTGACATCCTTAGATGACAACAGAACCCCATTTTTGTCCAGCCTGCAAGTGACTCTTCAGTTTAACTGCAATTTTACCCTGTAGAAGGCTCAACACGAAGTGCAAAATTGGGAATTACTGTCTCCAAAGGAAAAAGCTGCAGGGAGCTCCTAAAACAAGACAAAGCCGAGAGAGATCCTGAATATAAAAGACAATCAGGATATCAGATTAGGAGAGCTGATGGAATAGGACAGTTCAAAATGCCATGGAAGAGCTTAGAGAATGCTCACAGAAGTGTGCAGGATGCTGCTCCACCAGAGGGAACAGTGCAGACTCCCATGGACACGTAATTGCTCCAGCTGCAGCAACTCCAGGAGCTGCTCCTGCCTGGGCTTGGATCCCTGCTTGGACAAGGCAGGAGCAGCTCTGAATGAGCAGCTGTGGAACAGCAGGGTCAGGTCCTGCAGCTCTCTGAATGAGCAGCTGTGGGACCAGCAGGGTCAGGTCCTGCAGCTCTGAATGAGCAGCTGTGGGACAGCAGGGTCAGGTCCTGCAGCTCTGAATGAGCAGCTGTGGGACCAGCAGGGTCAGGTCCTGCAGCTCTGAATGAGCAGCTGTGGGACAGCAGGGTCAGGTCCTGCAGCTCTGAATGAGCAGCTGTGGGACAGCAGGGTCAGGTCCTGCAGCAAACCCTGGGACACTGCCAGGGGAGACCCCAGGATGCAGAGTGGCTGGGACTTCACCTGAGCACTAAGCTCAGATTTTCCATGGGGCATTGTTTTCACATCCAGACCATAAGCTGCCAAGTTTGCCAGTGTGGGAGCAGGAAGGGCAGATGGCCAGGGTGTGCTCCTGTGTGAGCTGGGGGCAGGCAGGGAACTGAGGAGTCCCTGCAAGAACAGGGAGGGCTGGGGATGTTGGCACTTGGTTTCCTGGTTTCAGTTCAGCTGGGCTCACACAGAGCAGAGAGCCTGTGGTGTTTCCTTACAGACAATGAGAGTCCAGCTGGGACAGGCTGTACAGAGCAGTAATTGGGGAAGATGCTGGTAATGAAGAGCCTGTGATTCACTGCACCTTTGAAGTTAAATCTCCTCCCATGCATAGCCATGGTTTGAAGGCACCGAGCCCTCAGGGGGCAGAAGGAATGTGCATCCCTGATTTGGGGCCTGTGAGCTGTTGCCATTTTCCCTCTGTGTGATGCTCCCCATGGTACCCACCTGTGCAGCTGCCCAGGATGGAGCCTCAGGGCTGGGATGATTTCCAGAGCCTCAGGGCTGGGATGATTTCCAGCTGCTCACCCAGCAGAGGGTACAGGTTAAGCCTGTGCCTCACAGCAAGGAGTGACACACAGCCTGAGAGTCTGGACAGCCTGGCAGGGGGCAGGTGGGTTTGGAGCTGACACATTTTGCTCCCAGTCTGGAGACCTGCAGTCAGTCTCCAGTGCTGAATGTGAATTCACAGCAGCAGCTCACAGGAAACACCTCCCTCCCCTCTGCATCACCTTCCCTTCCACACACAGGAAAATGGGATGAACCTTCTGCCTGATCCTTCTGAACTGCTGCCTTTTGGGCACTGTGTTCTTAATACAGAATGATGGAATATCCTGAGTGGGAAGGGACCCACAGGGATCATCCAGCCCAACTCCCAGCCCTGCACACACCCCAACAATCCCACCCTGGGCACCCCTGGCAGCGCTGCCCAAACACTCCTGGAGCTCTGGCAGCCTCGGGGCTGTGCCCATTCCCTGGGGGGCCTGGGCAGTGCCCAGCACCCTCTGAACCTTTCCCTGATCTCCAGCCAAACCCTCTCCTGACACAGCTCCAGCTGCTCCCTGGTTCTGTCCCTGTCACAGAGATCAGAGCTGCCCCTCAGGAGGAGCTGCAGCCCCGCTGAGCTCTGCCCTCAGTCTCCTTCTCCAGCTGAACAACCCAAGTGCCCTCAGCTGCTCCTCAGACCCTTCCCCATCCCTGTGTCCCCACTCTGGGCTCTCTCCAGCAGCTTTAGATCCCTGTGATACTGTGGCACCCACAGCTGCCCCAGACCGAGGTGAGGCTGCACCAGGGCAGAGCAGAGCAGAGCAATTCCCTCCCTTCGTGCAAGACCCTGATCCCAGCAGCATTTTCCAGGCATTGCCAAAATCCATGGATTCATTAAGCACAGCACAGCTGCTGCCTGGGAGAGCACAATTCAGTTTATTTCTTACACCTCCATGAAAGGGAAGTCTGCTTGGAAGTGAGGGAGCTGCTCCCACCATTTCAGACCTCCTCCTTCACTAGGTCCGATGTTGGGATGGCCCAAAACCTCCTCCCTCCAAGGAGCTCCTCCATTCCAGACACAAAACCTCCAGCCAACAACAGCTGTGCTGGGAGCAGATGCTGAGATGGAGGGAGAAAGCCCCATTTCAGTTTCAGACAAATTAATTCTGTGCATCCCATCTGCAGCCCCTTTCCAATGTTCCCAAACACGTCTGACTGCCCACCCTTCCCCAGCTACAGGAGTCTGGAAATGCTGTCCAGCAGCTGCTCTATCAGGGAACTCAGGTCTGAAAGACTTATCTGAGGGACAGGAATCTGCAGAGATCCACACAGAAATAAAGGAAAATGGGAAGAGCAGCTGTAGCAGCTTCCTCCCTCCCCAGGTAACTTTACTCCCAGTGCTGACTGGCAGATCCAGTGTTTCAAACAGTTTTTTCCTCCCAGTTTTCCCTCCTCTTTGACCTGAGGTGGCAAGGAAAAAAGAGATTAATCTGACTCCCCAAAAGGCTTTTATAAGGTTTACAGTTAGGGCTTGATTTGGTTTGCTAGGAAGTGTATTCCCTGCAGGAGCACAGCCACAAGGACCCATGTGTACAAAGCCCCAGTCAGAGTTAAACTGCCCCTGGGGAAGTTCCCCAGGAAGGAATTGATTTTTAAAAGTTCACAGAGAGCAGGGTCAGTTTGGTGGAGAGCTCTGAGGTGCTCTGGGAGCAGGAGGACTTGGGAAATGCTCCCCTTGATTTCATGCATTACCCAACAGGAGAACCTGAACCCTGCACAGCCAAATCCCTCCGTGCCAGCCCCATTCCCTGGGCCTCAGCTTTGTCCCTCTGTCCATGGAATGTGGGAAAGCCACTCATCTCCTCATGATGCCTTTTCCTGATGTTAGGAAAATGAAGCCAGACACGGTTAAGAGGGTTGGGGTCTTTACCTCAGTATTTGAATCAGGATCCTGTTTGATGCATCCACTTCACCCAGGTGCCAGCGTGGCAAATGCACCCCCATCAATCACACACACCAGTTCTAGACTTTACACAGCACAGATCCAACAAGGGAGCCCAATGCTGGGGCTGGGCTGGGCTAACCCCTAATTTACAGAATCTGTCCTGTCAGGAGACCTTGGGTTCCTGAGATAGCAGGAATGTTTGGTGTCCCTGGCTCTGCAGCTCTGGGCTGTTCAGTCTCAGCCCTGCAGAACACTTACAAAACACTAAGTACTGAACTAAATAAAAGGTTGCAAGTATGCATACTGCTAATACTGTGGATACAGAGAACTGTGTAAAAGGTATATAAAAGAAAAGACAAAAATCATTCCGGCGTCACTCACTTCCACAGGCTTTGAATCCAGGCAAACACACACCAGGAGGTGCCTGCAAACACCAGGGCTCCTCAGAGCCAGCAGGAAGAGAGCAGCTGCCCAGGGCAGAGCAGATTTTGTTTTGTTGTTCTGCACTTCTTGGTAACTGCCAAGAAATCAGGCAGGGATATTCAGAGGGGCTCAGGGGTTACAAACAACATTCCCAAGCCCCAGATGGACTGGAAGTTCAGAATTGTGTGCCCAGCAGAGCCTGTGTCACAGCTGCTGGTGTGTCTGACTCACCTCTGCCCACGCCAGGCATCCCTTCTGTGCAGACACCCAAATTCAATCCGGCCTCACAAAGAGCACCTGGAAGCCCCACTGAGAGTGGAGCTGCAGATTCCTGAGTTTCTGACACTCAGGCCTGGCCATGCTGGCACTGCTGACACCAGGAGAACACTGACAGCTTCTGGAGTCAGAAGCTTCTGCCAGAAGTTTACACACCCAACATCCCTGGCAAATCCTCCCCGGGGGCCCTGCAGTGTTGCCTGACTCTGAAAAAGGCATTTTCTTCTCTTTCGGTTTTTTCTTTCCTCAAAACCACAGCACTGGGCACTCTGCAGCACAGAGGGGAGACCCTGCCCCTGATTATTTAGGGTTTCTAAACAGACTGATTGGGGAAATGACTTGGGAAGGCAAAGAAGGAAACACGTCCTGTGTGCTGGTAAGATGCAGCTGTCCCTGGGGATGAAAGACAAGGATCAGGGGTGGGATCACACAGCATCTGAGGGATGCCCAGGCAGCTGCAGAGGGCATTTTTCTTATCAAGAGGGCATTTTTTCTTATCAAGACTCATTTCCACAACAGAGAAGAATGAAACATTTTGAGAAATCCGGCAGATTTGCTCCCATCTTGTGTTTGCAAAGACAAATGCACTTGCATAAATCTCCTCATCTTGAACTCAGAGATGTAATTTCCTTGAGGAACCAGACAGAAGGGAAAACCACACCAATTATTTAACATGTGGTTTAGAAATGAGGCAGGTGACAGCCACGGGAGCTCAGTGTGAACAAGACATCCAACAAAGAGCAGGCAGCTGCTGCTGAATCCCTCCACTCTCCTGCCTATCAATTCCACACCTGCACTTTCCACACACCTGGGGGAGGTTAAGAGGGTAGGAAAACATTGTAGAAATTCCATAGCAGCAATCTGAGCACAGCCACAAGCGGGACAGAGAAATCCCACAAGCAGAGTGACAAGTCCCACTGAGAACAGGACCTCCTTGCTTTCCAGCCTGCCTGCTGTATGGAAGGATTGCAAACAGGGCTGTGGGGGCTCACCTGGGAAGATTTGTATGTCAAAACCTCCCTTTTCCACACAGGACTGAAAAAAAGGGATAATTCAGGCTGTGCAGCCTTCCCCCAGCATGGAGGGTGCCACAGGCTTTCTGCTTCATTAACAGCCTGATCCTCTGGGCAGCTCTCCAAGGACAGGGGCTCCAAGACAGCTCTCTCTCACTGTGTGACTTTGGACTGACTGTCTGCTAGAAAAACCAGGGTTTTATAAGGCTGCCTTCTTCCAGGAAAGATCAAATGGGGCTGAAGCTGTTCCTGTCTCAGTACTGAAATGGTCTCTGTGGTCTGGTCAGGACAAAACCCCCTTAACAGCAATGTTATAAAAGGCAACAAGAGCTACAGCAGGGGGAGAAATGGTTCACAGGAGCTGAAACTGTGGCAGTGTGCAATAGCAGGTGATTTCCAGGCACAGCTCCACAAGAATGGACTCTTCCAGCTTCATTCAGCAGCAGTGCCTTGTCACAGTGTCCCAGCCTGTGTGTCCCCACCTGCCACCTCTCAAGGGGAGAGAGCCTCGTGATGCCACAGTGCATTTCAGGACTCTGCTCCAAGTGGCTGAAAAGATGGATCTGCACATGGAATCAGAACATCACCTCAAAATCTGCCACTTCTGATGGTGTGGGTGACAAGGATCTATTTACTTCCAGGGGACACTGGACAGCTCTTAGGAGAAAATAAATGTACTGAGGGTTAGATTAAATCTCTGCAAGCCACAGCTGATGGCCTTGAAACAGCTTGAGAGCAGCAGGGAACCTGAGGAAGCCCCCAGACATTTTCTTTCAGCCAGGGCTGGGAGGGACCAGGCTGGCTGGATGCTGTGGCTGGTCCAGCACAGCAGCTTCTGCATTCCAGGACAAAATTTTGCATCCTTCAGGCCAAAGTCCACCCCAGCTCTCATGAACAACAATCCTGCTGCAAACAACCCATCCATGGCCTGCTTCAGGCAAGGGGCTTCTCTGCACTGCAAGTGGTTAAGGCTTCCAATGCTGAAAGAACTGCTTTTTCTTTGGCTCTCTGACAAAACAAGAATCTTACTGCAAGTGCCACCTCACATTCAGGGAAGTCCATTGTATTTGTCACAGACTCACATTTCTATTGCCAGGCAGAATAAAAGTGGATGTGAAATTTTATTCACATTGACAATGTTAAAATTAAAATGTAGAGACCAGGCTGCCTCCAGCTCAGGTGTCCCCAGCACAGGAAGGACATGGAGCTGCTGGAGGGAGCCTGGAGGAGGCCACGGAGCTGCTCCAAGGGCTGGAGCCCCTCTGCTCTGGAGCCAGACTGGGAGAGCTGGTGGGAGAAGAGAAGGCTCCAGGGAGAGTTCAGAGCCCCTTGCAGGGCCTAAAGGGGCTCCAGGAGAGCTGGAGAGGGACTGGGGACAAGGGATGGAGGGACAGCACACAGGGAATGGCTTCCCACTGCCAGAGGGCAGGGCTGGATGGGATATTGGGCAGGAATTGTTCCCTGGGAGGGTGGGCAGGCCCTGGCACAGGGTGCCCAGAGAAGCTGGGGCTGCCCCTGGATCCCTGGCAGTGCCCAAGGCCAGGCTGGACAGGGCTGGGAGCAGCCTGGGACAGTGGGAGGTGTCCCTGCTCACCCCCTCCAGGTAAAAATACTGCTAATTGTCCTTTTGTCATTAAGCTGGGCAGGGTTAGGGTTAACTCCAGGTGGAACCACTAAGGGATATCTCCACCAGAGCCTCCCACCAGCGGCTCAGGTTCTCCTCAGGGCTGTGGCAGCGCTTTGCCAGCTCAGGGCGCTCCCCCGAGCTCCTCTGCTTTTGCCAAAACACATTTGCAGCCACCCCGAGGGACAAACGGCTCTGTCCGAGTGTGGAGGCTGAGCCCCTGCCCCTCCCAGCCCGGGGGAAGCAGAGGACAGAGGGGAGCATCCCACGGGCTCTGAGCGGTGCTGCCCCTCAGCTGCTCTGAGAACAGATGTGTTTTCCACACCTTTAACGCCCTGATTTGTAAAACCAAGGGATTAAGAAGTCGCCTGGTTTTGCCCTGGGTTCTGGGTCCTTCCCAGCCTTCCAGCTTGCCACCTTCTGGGATTGTGTGATGGATGAAAATGTGTTTTCCCCCCGGACTGTAACTGGCACTGCTCTGTTGTGCTCAGCAAAGCATTCGAGTCGCTCGGACCTGCCAGGTGAGAGATGTGCTCTGCATTTCCCTCCTGCCAGCAGGGCTGAAAGGGCTCCAGAAAATCTCCCCAAGGCTGCCAGGGCCTCTCAGGGTACAAACCTGGCTTAGAGCTGACTGAGGCTGGGGGTTCTGTGCAGGATGCTCCAGGGGTCTGGTGCTGCTGGCAGCCCAGCTACCACAGGAGATGTCAGGATGTGTCTCCTCCAGGATTATTTGGTGATTTGGGAATCACCCAAACCCCCGGATTTGGGAGCTGACAGTCCCCAGGCACAGTCCTGGACCACACCACGCTTGGTGGGAAGGTTCCTTCCCCCTCACTTTGGGGAAAATGAAGCGAAAAAGCAACTTTCCCAATTCTTAGCAGCTCCTTGCACGAGTTCCTGCAGGAGTTCCCTGCCAGCTGCTGGAGCAGGGGGATCTGAGCAGGGGCAGCACCTGGGGTTGGAGTGGCTGCTGCTCCTCGTGGTGTTTGCAGGGAGATGCTGCCCTGCTCTATCACAGCTCCCATTGGAGGCCCAAACCAGAATCCCAGAATCCTGGAATGGTTTGGCTGGGAAAGGACCTTAAAGCTCATCCCATCCCACCCCTGCCATGCCCAGGGACACCTCCCACTGTCCCAGGCTGCTCCCAGCCCTGTCCAGCCTGGCCTTGGGCACTGCCAGGGATCCAGGGGCAGCCCCAGCTTCTCTGGGCACCCTGTGCCAGGGCCTGCCCACCTCGCGCTCTTTCTGGCATCAGATTTCTGCACCTTTACAAAATCTTCACAAAAATGTAGAGGTTTGGGTTGTATCTAAATGTGTCAATAGATGCCACGAGCTGGGCTGAAAAACCTGTTGGCTTTTTGTGTCTGCCAAGGCTGCTCGTGTGTGATTTTCCTTCTGATGGCAAAGGGGCCCATTAATCAGTATAAATTTGAGGCTGTCCCTGGCTATTGCTCCTCCCACAGCCTCCCCTGCTCCTGCTGCTGCAGGGAAGCTCCTGGGGAAAAAAAAAAAAAAAAAAAAAAAAGCGGGGAAATATTTTGGGAAAAATCGGGGAATACCTGGGGGAAAAAAAAGGGAGATTTGAGGTTGAGTGGCACACAGCGCAGAGATGGGCTGCTATCAAACCATTTCCTGCTGAGCTGCAGGCAGACACCACCCCAACCCCTGCCCTGCAGCCTCCCCATCCTGCACTCCAGCCCAAACAGGCTTTGGATGAGCTTCTGAGGACTGCTGACTTCTTTTAGTTAATGAAACCTCGGGCTGGTCTGCTTTGCTGGCAGTGGGATGTATTTTCTGGAGGTCAAGTCAAGAGAGATTTCTGGCTGAACATGTCAGCTCTGCCCATAAAGAAGCTCAGACATCCTCACCTCTGACGTGAACACACATTTCCCAACAGCTTAACAACTGATGAGGCACCCAGCCTGCAGAGAAAATCCATCTCCTGCCCAGGGAGCCTGAGATCCTCATTACCTAACTGAGGGGGGATAATAACTCCTCAAATCCTGAAAGAACTGCAGGGCAACTGTGCTGGCATTGAGGTACAGGCAGGTGACAAAGCTGAGGCACAGGCAGGTGACAAAGCTGAGGCTCAGGGATCTGCAGGATTCATCCAGGAGGAATGGCCTCCCCTGGGCTCAGTTTCACAGCTCAGAGCAGCTCTGCACCAGGCCAAGGTGGTTCCAAGGACAGGGTCATTTCCAGGGGAGCTGTGGCCCTGCTGTCACTCTTCTCTCCCTGGGGCTGTGCCAGGGGTTCCTGCCAGGAGATGAAGCTGGGTCAGGGATCCCTCTGGCTTTGCTGGGAGCTGGGGCTCCAGGGAAGGGCTCAGCAGTGCCATCCCCTCCCTGGGCACTGGCACCCACTGCCTGCAGGTCATGCTTTGCAAAATCTGCCAGCCCAGTCACCTCCCACTCTCCTGCCCACCAACCCTGCCCAAAGCCCCTCCATCGCCTCCGCTCCAAACCCTTCCTTGTCACAAACCCATTTTCAGCTCGGGTTTTTCTCAATTTTTTTCCAATTCAGTTTGGAACACAAACCAGCTGCCCTCGCCTTTGAACAGAGCAACATTTCATTCTGCTGCTGAGATCACAGGTTTCTGCCAGCACAGGGACACCAAATTCCCAGCCTGGCCCAGCCCAAGGTCTGTTTATCCAAGTCTCCAACTCCCCTCTCAGACAGGGGGGAAACCAGGCTAAGGTGGCACCTCCACAGGGAAGGAGCATTTGGGATGATCCTGGAAGAGCTCTCATTTCCACCCCTTTGAGTCCCTAGTTTTGATAGCAGTGCCCAAATGCTGACTACAGTCAATTATTGTGGGTATAAAATAATTATGGGGGGAAATTATCTGGAATTGTACTTAAGCCTACACATTTTAAAGCAGTGGATGTGGCACTTGTGGGTTAGGGGTGGCCCTGGCAGAGCTGGGGACTGGTTGGGCTCGGTGATCTTGGAGGGCTTTTCCAGCTTTAATGATTCTGTAGCTGCAGTGAGTTAAATAAAGAGGCTGTGCCAAGTTTGGTGGGGCCTGGAGAAGGCCCAGGAGGGTTTGTTTCACCCTTTTGCTGAGCAGGGCTGGTGTTTCCTCATGCATGAGCAGCATTTTTCTGGGTGAGCCTTGTGAAAAAGGGTAAAATTGGGTGACTGTGACACCCCAAACCTGTCCTTTGTCCTTGTCACCCTGGCTGGTTGTTCTCTGTGCCTTTCCCTCCAGGTAGTGCAAGAGCCAAAATGTTGGTGAAAATCACACCAAAGTGGCTTGTGATCATTATGGGTCTGTTCCAAATTGGGTATTTGATGAGAAAACAAGGATTTTGGGATCCCCTGTGCCTTGTGGGGATGATGGGCTGGCCTTGCAGCTCCCAGGCTCACTGGGAGGGCTGTGCTGGCTTTAAATCAAGCTGAGCTGTGCCCTCTGCCATGGTCCCCCAGGAATTACACAGATTTTGGGGAATCAGCACTCAGTGCTGGCTTTGGCTGGGTCAAATGGCACTTTGCTTTGGAGGGAGCTAATGGAGGGCGGGTGTATAATTTTGTTTTTCACTGAATATAAATGAGAAGCCAATCTCTGCTGACCTGTCAGACACAGACAGAGATGGATCTGGAGATCTCCTTGCTCAGGGGTGCTTTTCCATCCTAAGCAGCTTCTCCTGCTCATCTGCTGAGGCACCAAAGGGCAGCTGTTGATTTATTACCCCTGGTGTTTGATCCATGGGCTGCAGCTTATCCTGGGCACTCCGCTCTCCCTGATGCCAGCCCATTAACGGGAGAGCTGCTCTGCACTGCAATCACAGGAACGTGACATTCCTGCATATTTCCCTTTGGATTTCCCCAGGCTCCCTCCCCAGCACTGAGAGGCTTCACTTCCCCCAGCGATTCTCTGGCTGTTTTCCCCCTCCTGGGAGGGATTTTTTTCCTTTCCACACCTCTGGAGTGACGAGGTTAATGTTGAATAAAGCGGGAAGGAAGGAGTTTGCTCATGAAACTCTTCAAAGGCCAAGGAGTCTGCAAGCTGAGCCAGCCCTCAGCAGCAAACAGAAACCTTGGATCCTGTGGAGAAGGCAGCAGCCCAGGCATGAAAACAGAATTTAGGTGAAAATTGAAATCTCAGATGGGAAATAAGGGAGGCTTCTGACTCGGAGAGCAAAAATTGGTGCCCAACTTGGAAGTAAAAGGCAAAAGTGGATGCAAAAAGCTGAGCATGAAGTGTCTGTACAATTCCAGGAAGCAGCCAAATGAAAACCTCATCACTTCCTACCCTGCCTGGTTTGGGTGTTTTATTTTTCACCAGCCCTTCTCTGAGCAAACAATCTGGCAATTCCCAGCCTTTCAAGCAATTTGTGAAGCTAAAACCTGATCTAACAGGCACGCTGGGAAACAACCCAGCAGAAACAGGCTGTATTTCCCTCACCATCATGACCACACTAATTGAATTTGTTTCTTCCACAGTATGTGAAAGGTGACTTAGAGTATATCGAAGTGTACAGCAGCTTCAAGGGAGGATTTTCCTGGGATGCAAAGCCATTTTTTTCCCATATCAAGGCAGGCACAGATGAGTGTTTACTGATTTTTGTGCTTGAAGAACCTGAAGAATGTCTGTTCAATTTTTCTTTTATTCCTAATTTAAAAAGCATTAGAAAGATGAGGTTAGAAATCCCTTGCGTTCCCTCTTGATCATGTTTTCTACAGCACATTTATGTCCCAGCCCAGACAAAAGCAGAGGGGCTCCAGCCCTTGGAGTGTGGTGTGAATGACCCTGGGGAAAGCCAGAGCTGTAAAATAACATCCTGAGCCTTGGGGAGTGTGGTCCAGGTGAGCCTGATCCCAGGTAACTGCTCACCCCACGGGAATCTCCTGAAGCAGCAGCTCCTCACAAACTCTAATTTCTTGTTACCAGAGGGGAAAAAAAAAAAAATGTTTTTAGGCCCATCTGCCAGGTAGGGTAATGCAAAGATGTGAGAATTTGACTTCAAAATATGTGACAGAAACTTCAGTGCCAAGCTCTGCTTAAAAAACCCTTCAAAATCTCTGAGGAAAGAACAGCAGAACATGAAAAATGAAAAGATACATACTGCAAAGAAAACCCAAATAAAAACACCCCCAACCACCATTTCATCTGCAACAAGATGGCAGAAAGGACCAACAGAGGGAAAGATTAATTTATATGATTAGTTATTTATATGTTGAGAACCTGACAGGTTCCTTACTCAAAGCCTGCAGTGCCAGCTGATGGTCACCCATGGCCACAGAAACTGCACCAAAATTGCCAGTTTTCTTTCCTTTCCAAGAAAAATTTCACTTTTGTACTGATGAACAGGAGAAAAAAAACCCCAGTTCCTCAAGTGTGGGCTGTGGAATGGGGAGATGTTTCCATGGAGGAGAGTTCATGGAATAAACAGAGGTGTGTTTTCCTCCAGGTGTGCATTGCCAGAGATGGGAAGTGGGCAGGGAGAAAAGTTTATCCTCCATGGATGGAGCCTGAGCTCCTGCCAGGGAGGCTGCTCTTCTCTGGGTCCCTGTTTAGTTCAAAGCTACATCCACCTTTGTGCTGCCTAGCATTAACATAGAAATGTTCATTATATTTACTCAGAGTCTCAGTGGACTGTTTACCTCAGCTGTGAAATGTATTTTAGTTATCTTACAGCTTTGGCTTTCCCCCACATATTTCATCATCAGTGAGTGTAACTCAGAGCAGAGTCCTTCCTTCTTTGATCCCCCTGAACAAGTGGGATTGCTGATACATCCTTGAACTGGTGAATTATTCAAGGCTTGCTGTCTCACGGCTTTCTGGCATAAAAAGCCAAATCTCTAAACACAGCTCCTATTTCCTAGTGTAACTACTTCATTTCAGTATTTATTCTTTCAGGATTTATTGCTCTTTCCTCGCTTTTGAATACTTTTTCAATCATGTGCATGAGTATTGCTCACTGCAGAGTCCATATCTGTGTGTTTTCTAAGCTCGAGTAGCTGAAAGTGAAAAGCTGTGAGGTGCTCTGCAAAATGTGCTCAGACATCCATAGATCAGCCTGACGTGTGGATGATTTTCAGCTCCATCCACCCTGAGATAAAGGTGACCCTGTGAGGAAGAGCTGTGGCTGCTCCATGCAGGGTTCATGCAGAGATCTGAGATCACAGCTCGGCTTCCTTTCTCCGTCAGACATCACCAGTGCCCTTCGGTGATAAAGTTGAACACGCAAAAGTCATGTAGCCGAATCAAGACTTTATTAATTACAGTAAGCGAGGTATAGGCAAATATCAGCGCTGGGCGACAGGGGAGTCTGCTGCGCCCCAGGAATCTTCATCCTTCTTTTACAACGACCTCCTTCCCGGTGGCGTGTCCCTTTGGTGGTACTCTGCTCCTGAGTATCGTGTTGCTAGCGGGTCGTTTTTTGCCTCCTGGTGGTCGCGGCGAGGAAGGCTGGCAGTCATCCTCTATTGTCCTCTATTTCACCTTCTCCTTATTTGGTGCTCTGCTCAAGTTTCCTGGAACTTAAATCTGATTGTACAAGCACAAGTAATAGTTGGGCAGTAGTATATTTACGGATGTCTTTCATCCAGTTTCAGGCGGTTATCTTTCCGTTCTTATGGTGAACAAAACATCCTGTATTTATCACAATTCCTTGATGTATCAACATGAAAAACACGTGGGTTTTGTCTGTAGGGGCAAACTCAGGACATCAGCACCCTTTAGGAAGTTTATTACGAAGCTGCTGCCAGGATCAGCTGCCGTTGGATGTGGCTGGGAGCTGAGAGGATGCAAAAGCTGTGTTGGCTGGCCCTGGCTGCCTCTGTGGCAGCTTCTGCAGCCCAGCAGTTCTGTGGGTCTGTCTGAGAACCCCAAGAATGCTCCTGTCCCTCCCCAGACACCTCCCTGGGTTTTGGGGCCCCTTGGCACAGTGCGGATAGGAATTGAGGAAAAGCTTCTTTGGAAGATGCAGGCAAGAGAATACTGGCCATGGTTTAAATTCCAGCTGCCCTTACACACTTTCAAATCCTGCTGTGGCACTCAGGCTCTACTTCTCTCTGGTCTGCAGCCCACATGCAAAACCATCAACCGGAGTCCCCCTGACACATATGGAAGAGTAAAAGAACACAGTAATGTAGAGAAAACATGAATTATATTGAACCTTAATACTCTTAAAAGGTTCAGCTACTGGGGGAGAAGACTACGGGGAAACCTGTGCCTAAAAAAACATCTACTGCTTTTAAACTTGAGCACTTCTACAAACATGGGAGTAATAAGTATCCGAGGAAATCTATGACTAATAAAAACAGGGGTTCCTAACACTATGGGTGGGAATGCCCCAGTGCCCAGGCTCAGCACTGGTCAAGCATTCCCTGCTACGTCCAGCAAACGCAGAGACCGCTGGGGCTGGAGAGGCGAGAATTGGAGTCTCCTCCTCCTCCTCGTGCCAGGGTTCCTCCGCCTCTTCCCTGCGAGCCCCGGGCTGTGCCGGGGGCTCAGGCAGCGCCTGCTCAGGGCCCCGTTCTCCAGCAGCAGCTGCAGCAGCTCCTCGGAGCAGCCGCAGCCCCGGCAGCACGGCCGGGCAGAGGCCGAGGCGCTCGGGCTCTTCTCCTGCAAGACACGGCACAGGAGCTGTGCAAGGGGCCCGGGGGCTCCGGGGGCTGAGCCCTCTGCCGCTGCCTTTGCCTCTCCTGCCCGGAGAGCCTCGGGCCCGGCCGGGCTGCCCCGGGC
>JAHLSL010000037.1:12659849-12684110 GCA_025920805.1 Petroica traversi
GCTGGACAGGGCTGGGAGCAGCCTGGGACAGTGGGAGGTGTCCCTGCACAGGGCAGGGTGGGATGGGATGAGTTTTAAGGCCCTTCCCACCCAAAGCAGTTTGTGATTCTGTGATAAATCAATGTTCTCTGATTTACAAAAGCCAGTGATCAGTGACACATGAGATTATTACAATAAGCCCCCCTAAGGAGCTGACTTGCCTGTAAATGTTATTTTGGCAATAAAGCAGCTGTGGTTTCCCAGGAACACAGCAGCCCCTCAGCTCTGTCCCTGCTCTCCCAGCCATGAGCTCTCACCTCCCTGCTCCCTCCTCAGAGCCCTTCCTGCCCCCTAAGCCTGGTTTTGCCACGTTTGCTGACCCAGAGCACTGAAATCAAAGCTCCAGAGCCCATTCCAGCCTCCTTCTTCAGCTGCTCCTGCCTGTTCCTCTCTGCACACAGGGAAGGGGTTGATTTTCTCTCTGCACCATACAAGTCTCCCCCAGCTCCTTCTTTGCTGCCCATGAGAAACTTAATCCTTAACTTCAATGCTTTTATTGGCTGAAGGAATAAAACAGGAGCAATATTGTCAAAGCTGCACTTAGTTTGAATTCTGCTGCATCCAGACAGAGCTGATGAAAGGGCTCTTGAGGGTGAGTGTGCTGATTTTTCTCAATTATACCAAGTGGCCTAAAATGAGGGATTATCTCCCCCTGACAATCTTGCCTCTATAATGGCAAAACACACTGGAGGATCTGCCTGCCACAGAGAGAGGGAGGAAGCCTCATCTCACAGCTCTGATAACCTGGGAACTTGAGATGTAAAAGTGCAGCCCAGCAGCCACAGGGACTGAGGACAGCAGGCCCTTTCTCCTCAGTCTGAGAGCAAACGTGGCTCAGCAGCATCACCCTGTAAGAAAGCACAAAGCTTCAAAGGAAAGTGACTGAAATAGCTTAAATTGAGTCAAGGAAAAAAGCAGTAATTAATAGAAATTACATTCTTATTATGCTGCCTTGATCATTATGTGTTATTTTAGCTGCAAATTGCTGAAGAGCACCAGCAGATCTCTGGTGTTTAATAGCAAACAGGCAGAGAATATTCAGCTCTGGTTTTCTAAAGAAGTTGCTGCTTCTGACATTAATCTCAGGTCTTAAAAGTCTGATGAACTAATGCTGAGTTTCCATTAAGGGTAATTAATGATAACAAAGCTCTTCCTAGAAATAATTCTACTGGCAGCAAAATCTACAACTTTTAGAGTAAAACTCTAAAGCTGCTATTAAGAGCAGCAGGGACTCAGGTTATGGTGTTCCCTGAGATGAAGCATCACAGACAGCTACAGGGTCCCTTCCAAAGCTCTCCTTTAGAAATGCCAATGTCAAATATTCCTCAGAGAATATCAGTGTTTCTAGCACTTAAGAAGAAATTTTCAATTTCCAAGAAAAACAGAGGAAGGGAGGATAAAAGTGCTTGAATTCCACTGAACTGAGAAGATCAGCTTCCTTCCCTGGCCTCAGTCAGAGAGGGCCAGGCAGAATAGCACTCACAAAATCCCAGATATTTGCAGTTATCTAAGGAAATCCCCCCACAGGCAGCTCCTCCAGACCCCAGAGAGGTTTGTGCTGACAGCTCAGAATCCCTCACTGCTAACAAGAACCACCCTGATTTCTGGCTGGGTTTGGCTCCACTCCAGCCTGAGCAGAACATTTCTTTTCCCACCTGAGTGAAACACAGACCCTGACACAGCAATTCCTGAGCTGCCTGTGAGCAGAGGGATCTGTGGATGCCCAGGAAGCAGGGCAGAAGCTCTCATCCCTCCCTAGGAGCAGCAGCTCAGTGAGCTCCACCCGTGCCCAGCCACTGCAGGTGCCTTTACTGACTCATGCAAAGTTTCCAACAGCTAAAAGGAAAGAAATGCTTTGCAGTGAGAAATGGTATTGCTTCCCTAAGGCTTTGTATAGAATTGCCTCAGGAATGTGTAAGGCAACACCAAGGCAGATTTCCCCCACGCAGTTATTTTTTTCCTCAGTCAATAATCCTTCATTTTCTCCCCTGGAAGCACTGATTTCTCCCCAGGGCTTTATCCCCCTGCAGCTCCTGGGAGCTGAGCAGTGCCAATACCCTGAGGGGTGACAGGGTCATCTCACATTTGCAGCACATCCCCGTGGATCAAGGCAGCTCAGAAGGGCTGGGGTACCTTGCAGGAGAGGTTCTGTGCTGCCTCGGTGCCTGGTGACCTGCAAATCCCCCTCGCTGTCGGATCCTTCATCCTCCTGGATGTCAATGTCAGAGTCATCATTGCCTGGTTAAAAACAAAGCCAGTCAGTACCACCCAAAGCAATCCAAAGCAATCCCAGCCCCCAGCAGCAGGACACAGGAGGTACCAGCAGTTCTGCCTCTGCTCAAGCCCATGAGGAATTGAAAATGCAGCTGCAGAGAGCACTGGCTCTGCACAAGAGCACAGGAAAATGGCCAATATCCACATGCCACGGAGAAATCCTTCAGCAAGGGAGTGCCAAAGCAGCAGCCACTGCAAACAAGAGCCCTGGGACAATCCCAGGCTGCACCATAAAGGTGCTGCTCAAACACCCCCTCTGGGCATGAACGGAAGGAGCTACTTCAGCAAGTGATTGAAGGATAAAACTCTCTGAAAAGCATTTGGGAAGTTCGTGTTTATTAACACATCCCCAGGTTTTACCCTGACACCAGCCATGTCAAAACTCACCCCCCTGGACTATTTGCCTTCTGTTTAATCCTAGATCAGCACAGTTCCACATCCCCAGGCAAAGGAATGCAGCTGCAGCCAAACCCAAGATGCTGGGGAGACAGGGAAGCTTCCAAATGCACAAGAACTTCTTCAGATATTTCCATCATTGCCTTTGTTTCCTTCTCCCCATCCCAAGTAAAGCTCCCTGGCCAGTGCCAGGACAAGCCTGACAGGACCCCACGGGAGCATCCAGCACAGCAACATTTGCTGCTGATTATTTAGAGAAAATAGGCAATTCTTTCCCAGGTACATTTAATTACACACATGTCTGAGCTGAAAATGGAAATAACCACTTTAATTAGGATTAGTAATGAGCTGACACATCTTTGCAGTATTTAATTATCGGACAATATACAAATATTAGACATTTTCCTATCCTCTTTTTCACTGCAATATTAAGTTAATGAGAAAATAATAATGGCAAGGGAAGTACTTGCTAGCCTGGTGAGATTACAAGGCTCCAGCAGAGTTAGCTACAATTTCTATTTGCACTTTCTTCTTTGGCAAGTGAGGGAATCACTCACTGCTGTGTGACCTGGATGCTGCTTCTGTTTGCCTGGCATTTAGGGAACTGAGGTTTTGTTCAGCCTTGCATGGGCAAGAGCCATGTGGTGCTTACAGAAAGGATCCTATTTCCTTTCCTTACAGAAAGGATTTGTTTTCAATCTTTTAAAGAATGAATTTATCACATCTGTGATGGCTCTTACTGCTACTAAAATGCCCTCGTTCTTATTTTATGGGGTTTTTCTTCATTCTTTGTAATTTATTGTATTTTTAGCAGTGATTTCTCCCTTTGAAGGATGCTGCAGGGAGCCCATGGATTACTTGGCCAAACCTTTGCCATTCCATGCCCATCCTCTCCTGCTCCTCTCTGGGACTCCTGAGCATGAGCTGCCAGCTGAGCAGGGACCAACAGCTTCCCAGTGCCAGAGAGCAGGGCTGGGTGGGATATGGGGAAGAAATTCTTCCCTGGGCCTTTAAAAGTCCTGGATTGCCTTTCAAACCAAATGAAAATACAAATTCAACTGAACTCCTAGCATACCATGGAATGGCCTGGCTTGGAAGGGACCCCAAAGCCCATCCAGTGCCACCCCTGCCATGGGCAGGGACATCTCCCACTGTCCCAGGCTGCTCCCAGCCCTGTCCAGCCTGGCCTTGGGCACTGCCAGGGATCCAGGGGCAGCCCCAGCTTCTCTGGGCACCCTGTGCCAGGGCCTGCCCACCCTCCCAGGGAGGAGTTTCTTCCCAATATCCACAGCACAGCACTTTTCCTGCTGAGCTGTGACTTTGAAACAAATCCTGTTATGGATCTGTGGCAGGAGTTTGGGTTTTCCTTGGACAGCCTGGCTGGAACCCTGGTCACAGAGCCCAGCTTGGAGCATCACTGCAATCACTGCACTGAACTGGTGCCAGAGGCTCAGACAAGTGACAGCTGCAAGTGCAAGTTCAGCAATATCAAAATTCCTGCCTCCAAGCCTCCTGCTTCCTCCCTGAAAAGACATCAAGCACCTTTTTCACTCCCCAAAAATAAATATACTGCTCCAAACCAGCCCAAGGGCTGCTATCACCAAGCCCAGCTCTGCCCATGCAGTCTGAGTTATCAGCTGAGCTGTGCTGAGTCAAAATCCCAAGGACACAGAACCACAGCACAGGGCTAAAAAATTATTCAAATACACCTTATAAAGAGAAGCTGAGTACAGGGTTTTTATCAGGATTAAAAACCAACCCAGCCCAGTGCTGGGTGTGACCTGTGCTAGGCAGTGTTCCACCACCAAAGCCCTCACTCTACAAACACTGTGCCCACTTCTCACCAAAATATTCTTTGTATTAATAAAAAGTGACAGTTCAGAAAGTTTCATTTAACAAGGTGCAGAAAGATTTGCTGCCCCAGAAGAAGCCACAATCTCATTTGTTAACACTGCACAACCAACTACAATCCATTTTGGGGAGACAAGGAACATTCCTTATGAAAAAACCCAGATTTTTCTCAGGATCAGCAGAAAGCAATGAAGATAATCAACCACAGCAGCACAAATTGCCCTGTGCTTGTACAGGGAGTTCAGAACCCACTGAATGGAGCTGGATTATGAGATTTATATGGGTTTACATGAGGATTATTGCAATTCTCACAACAGATTTATTTATTATTATTCAGCAATCCATGTGCCCCAATTGAGGCCAAGCTGGCAGCCTGCAGAAGCTTCAGACTGAGGTTTTAAGCAGCTCTTGTATTTTTATTATGAAAAGGTAATCAGCAGAACAAGTCAGTAAATTGTGCTGGGCCCATCTCCCCACTGCTCCTCACTTGATTGAATCTGCTGCACAGAAAACACTCCAAGTATCAGCCAACCTGAGGGAGAATAAACTGGGATTTTAAACCCCATTTGCCTTTCATTTCAACATTTCTATTTCATAAAGATGGGTTTTAGTCAACTAAATTAGTTTCCTTTAAAGCTGTCCAGCCACAAAAAAACCCATCCTGGCTCCCCTCATCTCCAAAGGTGGGATTTTTGCTCCTGCTCCCACTGCTCCCAGAAGAAAAGCCAGTGCTGATACCTGGACAGATAACACTCTACTGAAGTGATTTAATTTCTGGTAATTTGCAATGCTTGAAGGAAAAGCAGCATGATTTAATAACTTAGCAGTGATTTCATTACAGATTTGGTAGTTTGCATCAATATCCAAGTAAAGGTATCCAGCTGTAAAATAAGAAGTTACTGTGGTGAGGATAATGAGCACAGTGGCCATTGTTTATTGATATGCTCTGGAATTAGCTGTAAGTGCTGTGCAGGATGTCCAATTCCACCAGAAAATCACTGCCTGGGGAACACAGGCACTGGCTCTCAGCAATTACTGCATTCAGCAGGGGGCTGCTTTTGGTGAGAAAACATCACGAGAACAGTCAAGTGGGCAAGTGACAGCCACTTGATCCCACATGAAATCAGCTCATAAATAGCATGAAATATGGGAACAGCAAAAACAAAGGGATTTTTGATGATTGGGATTTTTGGTGTGCTGAAGGACAGTCAAGCTCAGGGCCTGTTGAAAGCCTCAGCTCTGCCAAACCCATCCTATTGTCACCCCAAACCCATCCTATTGTCACCTCAAACCCACAGCTCCAGGCTCTGCATCAGCCTGGACTCTCCTCAACACCTCTGCAGTCTGAGGTGAGAAAGGCTTGGATATAAAAATTTCTGGAGAGAACGCCCTTTGTCCTTAGCACAAAACTGAGATCTGTCATCTGATCTCTAAGAAAAATTCAGCCTGGCACTGAGAGTGACTGAGCAAGGTCCAAGTGTGTAACTCCTACAAATTCCAGTGAAAAACTTGGATGTTCAGAGCTGTGCAGCCAAAATCTGGGCAGTAACAGCAACAAGGGGTTGCAGAGGTAGCTCTAAGTGCACTTATTTACCTTGCCTGGTCATTTAAAGATCCCAGAATCCTGGAACAATTTGGGGTGTGAGGGAATTTCAACTCATCCCATTCCAGCCCTGCCGTGGGCAGGGACACCTCTCCCTATCCCAGGCTGCTCCAAGCCCATCCAGCCTGCTCTGCACAGCATCCAAACTCCCAGTGCACCAGGAAGGGTGATTAACCACTGCAAGAGGTCTCAGCCACGTGAAATAATTAAAATTAACTCTGGGTGACAAGCTCCACTTAAACTGGGATTTGGAGTCTTGGCAGGAGTGAGCAGTTAAGTTATTTTTGGGCCTATTTGATAGAGAGGTCATATTTGGTGAGCAGAACTATTTCTAACAGCCCTACAAGCCAAAAATCCATCAAAGCACTATTAAATTAGACTGTGAATTTGCAATTACCCAACAAGCACACACAAAGCTCCTGTGGACCAGCTCCAAGTGTCTCTTACAAGAAGAAGGATTGCCTGAGCACCAGCAACTTCATCCAGGAATCATCCAGGAGCCACCCCTCAAATCCCACAGCTGCTGCAAAGGGGCTTTCTGGTTGTCTGCTGGCAGATTTAAAGCCTCAGCTCTGGAGTAGGAAGGATGAACCCAGGAGCATCAGTTAAATCCTCTGGTTACTGCTGAACAAGATTCAAGCAGTGCAGATTTCCAAATGCTGGGGAAAATGAATGTTTATTCATTCTACAGAGCAGGCAATAGGATGCAGGGTGCACTGACTGGAGCAGCACAACAGAAAGTGGCAGAGTCAATGAAAAATTCAGTTTCACAGCAAATACTTCTGCATATTTAAATTAATCCTGGGCACAGCACTGGCCAAAAGAAATACAGGAAATATTTTGAAAAAAATCTAAGGGCTTATTTTTTTATACTTTCAAAACAAAACATTTTACTTTAAAAAAAAATAACTCAGATATATTCTGAAGGTGGAGAGGGACTGGGGACAGGGGATGGAGGAACAGGACACAGGGAATGGCTTCCCACAGGCAGAGGGCAGGGATGGATGGGATATTGGGAAGGAATTGTTCCCTGTGAGGGTGGGCAGGCCCTGGCACAGGGTGCCCAGAGAAGCTGGGGCTGCCCCTGGATCCCTGGCAGTGCCCAAGGCCAGGCTGGACAGGGCTTGGAGCAGCCTGGGACAGTGGGAGGTGTCCCTGCCATGGCAGGGGTGGCACTGGATGAGCTTTGGGGTCCCTGCCAACCCAAACCACTCTGGGATCCTGTGATTCTGCACTTTCTGCCTCTAAATTGATAAAAGAATTCTTGAAGAATTTGAGAAAATGTAATGGAAAAAGTATCTCTTTTTTAAGATCTGTATATACAATAAGCTGAAGAATCTGAAAAAATATTTCAGCCCAGGCACATTCCAAGTTGTTCCTTTTTGCTTGACTAATTTTTTGCAATTTTGGATAAACCTGAGGAAATAAATGGAATTTCTGCTGTGGTCAGTGACCTTCCCTGGCCTCTCCTCTCACACAATCCAGCACCAGAGCATTCAGCACCCACCCCTGCCAGGAGTTCTGTCTGAATCCATCCAGGCAGGATCTGATACACTGTTTTAGGTGTCCCTTTGCCATTAAGAAGGAAACCAAGCCCTGAGCTTCAGGCATTGGATTTGTTATTGGCCCCAGCCCTGGATGTGGCTCAGGGGCAGCAGAGGTGTGAGACACCACAGCCCAGATCAGCTGCTCTAAGAGCATCTTCTGCAAAGCACAGATTAGAAAAATAACAGCAATTTCCTCCCTGCAGCACAAAAGACATTTTTACACTGCTGCAAACACTTAATTGTGGGTATTTTCATCAGGCAGATGATGCTCAGAGCCTGATCTGTAGCTAGAGTTCAAAATCTTTATGCTGTTTAAGAACAAAAGTTTGGATAATTTAGTGCTGGCCTTTTTTTTTTTTTTTTTTTACCCAGTGCAGTGGTTTTATGGAGTTTGCTCTGTCAGAGAGAAAAGTTGATTTGCAATGTGTGGAAGCAAAAGGAAAAAGAACCAGACTGTTTGTGAACAGCACTAAACAATTTTGTCACTTTTATGTGAGTGCTATGACACATCCATGGACTTTCTACACTGCTGGCACAGACCTGCCCAACTCAACCTCCATCTCCCAGCTCTCCTTTGTGACAAACAGGATTTAGGCTGCTCAGCCTGAAACTCAACTGAGAGCTGTCCAGAACTCCTGCAACTTCACTGCCGAGAGAAATGAAGTGTTAATTTGGAACCCTTCTCACCAAATTAGCAGGAGATAAGGTCAGGGATGCAGACAATTCAAAGGCTGATCAATTAGTGGGCAGGTGAAGGAAACAGCACTCACAGGGCAGAGAGAACGCTGACTTTCACCAGTTAATGGCAACAGATTTATCACCACCTGCCAAACCTTGGGACTCCTGCCAGCCCACGCTGTTAGAAAGCCTCATTCAGAGCCTGCAGCTCCCAGGGACAAAGTGAAAAGGGAGTGAGAGAGAAGCTGTGCTGCTCCCTGTAGGGGCCCTGCCCCTGGCACCCCGAGGAGGAGGAGGAGGCAATGAACCCTTCCAAGGCAGCTCACTCCAGCACCCAACATTCCAGAGCCACCAGGGACTCCTGGGATACTGGGAGAACCAGGCCAGCCTGGTCACCTTCCACTGAGCAGAGAAGAACTCATCCCTTCATCTCCAGACCCTGCTGCACGAGCAAGACCAAGCAGAGCAGGGCCCACTCCACCATCCTGGTGTCTCTGGGTTAAAGGCCCAGACAGCAAACTTCCAAACAAACTGAAAATGGAACAAAACTTCGGATAAAACACCTTTCTTTGTGTGGGGGGGCATCATTCAAAGATGCAGGTGGAATAATGAAGTATTTAGCAGGGTCTGTAGCAACAGGACAAGGAGTGATGGTTTTAAATTGAAGGAAGGTCAATTTAGACAAGAAATTGGGCAGGAATTGTTCCCTGGGAGGGTGGGCAGGCCCTGGCACAGGGTGCCCAGAGCAGCTGTGGCTGCCCCTGGATCCCTGGCAGTGCCCAAGGCCAGGCTGGACAGGGCTGGGAGCAGCCTGGGACAGTGGGAGGTGTCCCTGCCCATGGCAGGGGTGGCACTGGATGGGCTTTAAGCTCCCTTCCCACCCAAAGCAGTTTTGGATTCTAAGAAACATTTTTCTCTCCAAAACCAACTTCAGAGAGATGTTTCTGATGGGCAAGTCCTTCTTTACCCTTCCCTGTGGCTCATCACGGGCTGTCCTCTCTCAGGAGGGTGCAGCACCCAGAACCCAAACACATCTGGAAGGTTGAAGTGCTCAGGGCTGCAGCACCTCACACACCTCACACCATTTCCTCACAGCACTCTTGCTAAAATCACTGCCAGATGCAGCTGCAGGTCCCTCAGGAATCCTCCACCCCTCAGTGGTCCCTGTTTGTGGTGGCAATTGCAGGGTGGGCAGGCAGAGCTGCTCAGTGGTGCTGAGCCCCTTCTGCTGCTCTTTCTTTGTTCCCTCTCGTGCCAAATGTGTATTTTCCCTGTGATGAGGCTCCTGGGATGAACTCAGCTGCTCTGTAAACCAACTGTGCCATGTAAGACACCAACTCTGCATTCTCTCACCAAAGCAAATCTGCTGGGTCTGAACTGTTTAAAGGGCAGCATTTAATTAATAACGAGAGGAGGAGAGGAGTCTGCTCTAAGGGGAGAGCCCAGGTGGATAAGAGTGAGCAGACTGTGGGCTTGGGGAGCTTTACAACATTCCAATAATTAACCTCCATGCTCCTGACTGCAAACAGCCCTGGAGAGGCAAATTTCCTGCCTCAGTTCCACCCCTGCAGACTTGCACAGACAAAGGCAGGGTGCAGTGACAGAGATGACCCCATTTGTAAAGGTGATGGGACAGTCAATAAATGAGCCAGCTCTGGCAAACAGGATCCTGGTGCTCTTCTCACTAGAATAAACACTAATTATGACAATTAGGTACTTGAATGAAGATGTATTATGGTAATATTTGAGGTCATTAAAAGTAATAATCACATTCTTAGGTGGCAGTTAAATCAGTCACTAAAAGGCAAAGTTCCTTTTATTTCAGAGATGCAAACGACAGAACTGTTTTCCAGCTGAAAATCCAAAGACAAGGACAAAGCAGGGCAGCAAATTTTCATGTTGTGCCTTTCACTGCCAATTACTGGTGATTGATGTCCACCTCTTCTTGAACTTTTTTACCCCAAAAACTGTCAGAGAGCAGGACCTGGATTTTCTCACATAAATAAATCCTTGAAGTAATTCCATATTCTTGTAATTTAAATTACAAATCCTGTACTTCAGCTAAAATTTCTTCACTTTTTGCCTCACTGATATGAGATCAAAGATGGGCAGAAATCAATGGATTTGCTCTTTCATGGGTTTGCTCTGAAAACCTCACACACCAAACAGACTGTGAAGTGGAGCTTTTATGTCTTTATTAAATTTCAGCTTTCATGAATCCTCCCTCTGATCCTGAGCATTAACTTTCCTTCTAGTTTCTCCCAGTACCAAATAAAAGTGCATAGATTGCAATATTAAATTCACAGGGTAGCTCATGATGAAGTTCTGGCTGGTGTTTGGCTCAAAAAGAGCAGTATCTGGTTTGGGAGCTTTCTACAGACTCTCAAAAGGTCGTTAATTCCCTTCTAATCCTAATTAATTAAGAAGAAGTTTAGGGGAAAAAAACCCCAAATTTTAATTGCATTCCCATTTTGCAGATACCTTAAAATCAAACAAATGTAGGGAGGCAAATGTGGATCCTATTGAGGAGATTGATGATATCACAGAGGATTTTAAGCTGAGTTTTCATCTGGGAAAGTCCTGATCTGTGTCACTAAGAATCATTCTGAACACAGAAGCAAACTCTGTGCCATGCAAGTGCTGAGGACAGAAACTGGGGACAGAAAGGCCACCTCAGCATGTGTGTGATGAGGCACAAACCAGCAGAACTCACCTCAGGGAAGCATTTGGCTGAGCAGAACCCTCTGTCCAAGTCTGCTCTCAAACCAGCAATCCCCTGGTGCTGGCACAAGTCTGTGTCCCCAGCCAGCCCAGGCAGGGGTGGGAACACTAAAATGAAGCCCAAATCTGCTCTTTGGGACTGCCCAGCTTTCAGTGTGGTCACTCCTCAGCCCTGCAGGTAAAACTGGCAAGGCAGGGAATATTTCACTGCTGTCCTTTAAAGTTGTGATGATTCCACTTTTTCCACCCCTGCCTGCTGACTCTGTCACCACCCCACAGCCCCTTGGAGAAGGATGTTGGGGAAGATGAAATAGGAAAGCCTTATAGATATGATTACCTTGCAAAAGATGCTGGAAATATGGACAGTAGAATCGAAATTGAGATGAAGACAAGGTTTGAGTTGCAGAGTAACTAAGAAACAATGGCAGAGCTGGCTGAAGGGAATCCTCCTTCTTGACAGAACAATGCCCTCTGCCCAGGCAGGGCCAAAGGGCAGAGCAAACCCTGCCTGCCTGGTAGAGATTCCCAAAAGCAGTTTTTTTAAGGTTTAAAATATAACCCCGTATGGTAATGTGATGATTCTTATAGGTTGCATGCAAATATTGTAGAGTTTGTAGCTTGTCTCAGATTGGTTAAAGAGAATTAGAATATTCAATAGAGAAGATGATTTATTGTATTGTAAATGGCAAATCAGCCTCTTTTTGCTCTCTCTTTTTGCCTCTTTCTCTAGCCTGCTCTGAGCTGTGTCTTGCAGCCCAGCAGCCTCTCACACCCACGCTCTTTCACAATAAACTCCCATGCTCTAAACCCATCTTTAGAGATCTCTCGTTTCTATTTTACCCTCATAACCAAATCCCACAGAGTCAAATCCTACAAAAGGACACTCACACTCAGCAACTCCTCTGCTACTCCAGGAGGTGAGGAAATCCCACTTACTTCCACTCCTTAGCAGGTGCTGCTCCTCCTCCTTCAGCCTGTTCTGAATGAGACGTAACATGTTGGCTGCTTCCTGCAAGAGGAGAAAAGAATTGCCTTGGGAAAGCTGCCACAGGCAGAATGGGACTAGAAAATGCCAGCACTGAAAATGTTTTATGGAAAAAAAGGTTTGAATTGAAACATGAAGCCCCTGCTTGCTTTGACTGTGAGGGTCAGGATATAAAGGCCAGGTCAACCAGCACACTGAAAATCAACCTTGCATTCCCACTGGGTGAAACATCATTTAACCCATGGAAAATGAGTTTATTTGTCTTCATCCCACAGAACACAGACTGCTGCTGCTTTGAAGAGCAGGCTTTGGTAGCTGTTTTCAGCCAACAGTCCATTAAACACCAGAGCTGGTTTGTGAAATGACTGCACTTCCTATCACTCACCCAAACCAGAAAAAATCCTCACCTTTCCAAGCATGCAAACAAAACTGCAGCAAACAGCCCTAGCAATGAGCTGGAAAAACTCAGCCATGTATTTATTACACCACTCAGAGCAGAGCCAACCAAATGAAACTCAGAGACACTAAAAAATCACAGAATGGGATCTTTCTAGTCCTTTTTAAATGACATTTAGGTTAAATGACATTTAGGTTAAATTTGGGCATTTAGGTTTAATTTAAACCTAAATTGGACATTTAGGTTTAATGACATTTAGGTTAAATTTGGGCAATGCTAATGGTGAAGAGCAAACTGAACATGATAGAGTAGGTAAGACAGGAATGCACAGGATCAGGCACAGACAGAACCCTCAACATGAACAGGTGGGAAACAGCTGACAGATTTAGCCACAAATTTTGCTAATTTTAGCCTCTTCAATTCCAGTCAGGCAAAGGAAAGATAATTAACTGTGGATTGAAATGAGGTTTTTCTATGCAAAATATGATTATAATTAAAACCACCAGTTTCTCTGATGTGATCAGATCTCCACATTTACAGTGCCCTGTGGGAAGGAAACATGGACTCAGCTGGAATATCCATGGGACAGAGGGAAGAAAGTAAGAAGAGCATCTGAAAGTGGAATGGAGCACAAGCTCTTAATGTGTTTCCATGAGTATGGAATCTGAGACAGGAACCTCCAAGGCCCACCCAGCACACAAGGAAATTGCTGGAAATGAGGCCTGGGGACAGAGTGGGATGATCCAAATACCTGTCCTGGGAACTGAAATCCATGCTGGAAAAGCTTGCAGGGAAGATGTTTCCAAGTGGAAGTGATGTGTCACCTGTACCTGGTGAGAGACACAGCTCAGTGCCTCTCTCAAAGAAATAAATCCTGATCCAAAATCTGCCTTGAGCAACCACACAAACTCTGCTCTGCAAACTCCCAGGGCAAACACAGACAGGAATATTGCCAATGCATCCTTGGGACCAAAAGAAGAACCCTGCAAAACTGAAGCAGCTGTGACAGTGCCCAGGGGATAAAGCTGAAAGGTCAGGATGCCAAAGCCCATGGAATGAGACCCTCCAGCAGCAACCTGCACCAACAGGGCTACTGAAATCTCCAAAGTGATGGGTGTATTCTGAAGGGAGTAGCTAATTCCTGCAAAAACAAGGGAGGAAAAGACACACCATGTTTTTAAACTCTTTTATTGTAGATTCAGAACATTTAAAATACTCTGTGGAGGAAACTGCTCTTCCTTATGAATTCCTTCCTCATGAATTTACCCCCTCAGTGCCAGCAAAGCCTTTCAAAGATGATGAAAATTGAAGCGTGTCTGGACCTGAGGCAGAATTTTCAGAGGTCTCCAGCTAAGAGTGTTTCCTTTGGTCATTCAAGGCCATCCAAGGGCTCCCTCTGCATCAATGAGTCCCAATATTTCCTCACTGAGCCTCACAATTGCTTTCTTTTTTTTCTTTACCTCTTCCTCCCAGCCAGCCCCAAGGTTTAAATACAGTCAGTGATTTAAATAAGCCCCTGCACACATTCCCAATGCAGCCTCCCCACTGCTCTGTCCCTGGAAAAATGGACACTGAGGGATCCATCCCCACCTGCAGCCCACACACTGCATATGGCAAAGAAAGGAAAAAACAGGATAAAAAGAAAAGGACATTTCCCAAATGTCATGGGGACAAATTCATAAGCCCAGGAAGCACATTTAGAATGTTCACAGAGCAGTGAAATAATCAGCACAGCCACAATCACTGCCTGCCACTGCAATTCCAGGCACACACCACGAAGCTGAAGCTGGCAATTCCAATTTAGACAAATAAGCAGCTCCCCTGCCCTGCTCCCCTGCTCCTTCCCTCTCCCACTCTCCAGCTCTGAGAAAAGCACTTGTGCAGCGACACAGAAGGAGCCTGCTGCAAACTGATCCATCCAAACCAAATTAAGCCAGGCAAATCCTCCCCTGCAGCTCAGCATGTGCCTGCCCAGGGTCCTGATGGAGGGTGGGGTGCTGCCCCTTGGGGAAAACAGCCAGGCTAAGAAGATGGGGTTTATGAACTTAAACTGCAGAGAAATGAAAGCTGTAAGAATGTTTACCCATACAGATGAGCCACTTCTCCCCTCTCCTCCAGCCTTTCACCTGTGCTGCTCAGCTGATCTCATTGCAAGCCAGCCCAGACACTTAACTGGCAGGAAAAATGTTGTTTTTCTGCTGGTTTGGGTTTCTGAATGACTTGATGCACGACAGGTCAAATGTCACTGTCAGCCCAAGGGACTGAGCCTGAGCATCCTCCCTTCCAGAGCAGCCCCCGGCTCCATTACTGCCACATCCTGCAGAAGCTCAGCAAAATCTGCAGCAACAGAAAATGCTTTAAAAGTGTAGAAATCTGTGGTGCCTGTTGGTGCCTCTGCGGTGTGTAGATGTGGTTTGGATGGGGACAGAGATCTTTAGAGCCTATCTTAGAGCATGAGGTTTATTGTAATAATGAGTGGTGGGGTCAGAGAGCTGCCAGGAACTGCCAGGTGTGGTTCAGAGCAGCTCAGAGAGGTGAGAGAGAGAGAGAGAGAGAGAGAGAGATCAGAATCCCGTGGTTCCCACTTACAATACAATAAATCATGTTCTGTGCTGAATATTCTAATTTTCACCAACCACTCTAGGACAAGATACAAATTCTATAGCATTTCCATACAGCCTATGAGCATCCTTGTATTTCCATATGGCGTTATATTTTAAACCCTACAAACTGCTTTTTTTACCTTAAGTTAGTAAAGTCTGCTCTGAGCCTTGGCCCTGCAGGCAGGCAAGGGCCACTGTCTGATCAAGGAAGGCCATTGTTCAGTCAGAGAGGGAGATTCCCTGCACTGGCCATACCATTGTCTTTCAGTTTATTCAGAAACTGAGTTTTGTTATCTCAAAACTTGTCTTCATTTCAATCTCGCTTGTAATTTCTATATTTTCAACATCTTTCACCAAGTAATAGCTTCTATAAGACTTTCCTATTTCTTCTTCCCCAACAAAAAAGGGCAGCTCCAAACCAGCCAGAACCAGAAGAGCATCAGTGAGCTGCTTGTTACTATCCCTAACAAGTGACATCTTCAAAGAGGGGGCAGAGGGATGGCAAATCAACAATCAAGAAAGTAAACAGAATTTATCACTTCATTTTTTTCAAGGTTTGAACACCTGCTATCATCAAAGGTGCATTTTTTTGGCCTGAGCAGCTTCCTCCTCTCTCCACCAGCTCAGCAGAGCAGCACAGCCCAGCCTGTGGCAGCAGAGCAGTTTCTGTTTGAGGCTGGGCACCTGTGTGTGGCACAGGGCTGTGAGCTGTGACAGGGCACAGGAGCTGGGCTCAGGGGCTGGAACTCTGCAGGTGCTCTCTGGACACACAGGGCAGTACAGGAACCAGGGCTGCTCAGCTGGCACATTTCCCTGCAGTGACAGGTGACACTCCATGCAAACAGAGATGTGTCCCTGTGCTGGGGCAGCTCCCACAGAGCATTCTGAGTGCCCTGGGATGGGAGGGAGCCACTCTTTAACCCCCTGTTGTCTCCAGTAACCACAGAGCAGGAGCTGCACAGGCAAACTCTCTGCATCATCCTCTACAAGTGAATTTTACTCAAATGAAATGGCAGCTCCCACAGTGCCAAATCAACACAATTTAAGTACCAATTAACACAAAATCCAAACCAACCTGCCCCTTCAGAGGGACTCCCGGGCCTTTCAGGGTACCAAGAATCACTGGGGCTGAAAATCCAGCTTTAAGGGCACACAGATGGAAATTCTCCTCCTCTGCCTCATACATTATGCAGCTTCTCTTGGATGTAAATCTGCCCAAAGCAGTAATTTTTGCCAACAGCTGAGGGAAATGGGCAGCAAGGCAGGGTTTTGCTGCTGACACTGAGACCCCCTGGATAACTCTGGCTCCAAGGACCCTCCAAAGTCCCAGCCCAAGCTCCTGCTTCAAACAGGACCAGGATCCCAACGCTCAGGGCTGGAGCTGTTGGGTCCTAAAGATCTCCAAGGGAGAGATGATCAACCTGTCTGGGCAACCTGTTCCACTGGAGTGTCCCAAGGGTGCAGAATCCTCCTCCCAGCAGGCCAGAATGACTTTTCTTGCCAGTGACCTGTCCCTGGCTCTCAGCAGGAGGGCTCAGGTGTCCTCAGTCACCAGTGATGTCCCAGCTCTCTGAGCAGGCCCTTGGCTGTGACACAGAGCCCTCCCAGGCAGGAGCAGCAGGAAATGCAGAGCCCTTCTGGTGCCACACAAAGGCTTGGAAATGAAATTAGTTTCACCTATGTTTACAATCAGCTGGGCTTTTTTCATGCCCATTTTCTGTTGTTACAGAAATTTCACCTGCCAGCACACTCAATCCACTCAAGGTATTTTTTGTAGACTGGAGTTTGAATGAGACAATACAGATATTCTGCATCTCAATCTTCAACTGGCAAAGCAGATGATTTTCCACCTAACACCCATGAAAGTCTTTGCAATAAATTGTGTCAGGATGCTTCAATGTGCTCTGATCTATTGCTCTCTGCACAAATAAAACAGCAATGGGCAGTTCCAGTGTGCAGGCTCTGGGGTGGGAGGGCTGCTTGGGGGGATTTTGTTTTTAAAGAGAGGCCATTGAGAACATCCCCCAGCAGGAGACCCACACACAACTTGCTCTGCAAAAACTCAGTGTTTGCCTCAAGGCCAGTGACCCAGGATTTGGATAAGCCAGGCCTGGACTGCCAGCCCTTCATCCCAGTCCTTTATGATGTACCTGATGTTCCTGAGTTCTGGTTTACACCATAACATCAAGCTGGAATCCATGAGAAATCATGAGACTGAAGACAACTCTTCCCCTGCAGATTGCAAAGCAGCAACGTCTGACAGCTCAGAACCAGGAAAAATAAAAATGATGCAGTATCTGATCATTTAAAACAGCTTAGCTTTTTTTTTTTAATGTTACCTAACTTCTAAGTTTTTTTTTTAAACACCAGCAGGATTTTTAATACAAAGCAGTTGTGCCCTGCAGCCAGCTGGCAGACACAATTACCACTAAGTAGAAAGGAAAGGGAAAGAAATGGGTGAAATAGAAAGGGAATAAGTACAAAAGCACAGAACAACTCGAGTTCACTGACTTTTTGCCTTTGGATCAAGCATTTCAATTTTTGCCTAAGCTATTCCTTTTGTTCTCAGATACTCTCCCAATCCCAGAAATCCCTCTCTGTCTAAAGTTTTTATTTTAGCACAGGAAAACAATGTTTCCTTCTGGTTTTTTTCCTGGAGTGATTTGCAGTGCTCCCACTGCTCTGGAGTACCCTTGGAGGAAACCAATTTGCTGCTGGATTGAAGGGCTCAGCTCACCTTGATTTCATCTGGGTATCCCCCTCCTTTGTCACACACCAAAGCACCTGAGATCAGCTCCTGCCACATGGAGCTCGGGATAAGAGAGTGGCCACTCAATCAGCAGGAGGGAGATAAAGGATGAGGAGAAACCATAATGGTGAGAATGTGACAACTCCCAGTGACAGGAAATCTGCCAAGGCCAAGGGGAAAGGGACTAAAGTTCATGGAAACAGGAGGTACCAACCCACCCAGAGCTGTTCTTCAAGAGCAGAGATGACGTTCCCTGGATGCTGCACTATTGTTAAATATCTCCCCAAAATTCATGTTCTGAATGGGACCATGGCTGCAGTTATGTCTGACTAGACCTGACTGCAGTGGGCTGGGTTTATCCTTTTTATTCTGTTGAGGAATGGTGGGAGAGGGACAAGACCCAGCTGAAACTGTGGGGCAGAAGAGCCTTTACCACCAGGCTTGCTCAGCTCTGAGCAGGGCTTTGAACAAGGAGGAATGAGGATGATGATGATGATCCTGACAAGAAACACAGTGAACAGGCCTTGTTCACAGAATGTTCCTTGTGGAGGCAAAACAAGTGGGATCCCAAGTACATCCATGGCAGGAAACAAAGCAGGAGGAATCAGAGTGAGCTCAGCTGTGATCCCACAGGGATTACAGAAATATGGTGTCTCCTAATAAAGTCTGGCACGCCAGCTCCACTGCTCACATTCACCAAAATATTCAATTAGACCTGTTACATCAGTACTGAAGGGCACTTTCATCAAGAGAAGTCACAAAAACACCTCAGCTAGTTCCTTGAAAGGTTTCTGTTTTTCAAGGACAAACGTGTTAATTAACAGAGTGTCTTTCATGCTATCAGGAAAATTAGAGGAAAAGCACAAATACTTTCTAATGGGAAGGCAATGCTGCATCAAGGAAAGCTATCCCAGTAAAAAAGCCTGGCTTTTCACAGAATCACTAAGGTTGGAAAAGACTTCTCAGATCAAGGGGGTTTTTTTGTCAACCATGTCCCCAGGTGCCACATCCACTCGTTTTCTGAAGGCTTCCAAGGAAGGTGACCCCACCACTGCCTGTCCCAATGCCTTCCTGTGAAGAGATTTTCCCTGATATCCAACCTGAACCTCCCCTGGCACACTTGAGGCCATTTCCCTTTGTCCCACTGCCAGCTATGATGATTTTGTTTTGGGGGAAAGTCTAGGAAGGAAAACTTCCATCAGGATGTGTGGGAAAGGTGTCCAGCAGAGCCTTCTCACGGGGTCACAGGAGTAGCAGGAGGCAGAGGCAGAACAGATGGAATTTTTGGCTGATTTACACCAATGCAGCTCTCAATGACACCAGCTCAGGCTGCAGAGCCAGACAGTGGAGTGCATTCAAAACCAACTCACAGCAACTATTTTAAAATCAGACTGGTTTAACACTTCTCACACACTTCTTCCTAAAGTTCCCATAATTACCTGGCAAGTCCTGGCTTCATCCAGCCCCAGCCCTGCAATACCCTCTGAGGAACAGCACACTCCACAACCTGGACATCAACACCTTTCCCTCTGGGAACTCAGCAGAAGGAGATTATTCAGGGTGAGGAGAGGCAGCTTGGAAATTGTCTGTTCTCACCCTGTGGGATGTGTTTGCTGACCTGGCTGCCTTGCTCATGCTCTGTGTGAACTCTGCCTCTCTCTAAGCTCTCCCCTCGTATCCTCACACAGTAAATGTGGAATTCTCCCCCTGGCATCATTCTGCAGTGACTTTATAAATATATACAATATATGTAATATAAGTTTAATATCAATATAAAACCTTTCTGCAGAGGTTCCTGTACTTTTTACTGTGCACATCACGTGTTTTCTACTGGAATGATCAAACAGTGCACAGCTGGCTCAAAGAGCCTGCCCAGGTTTAAAAGTGATTTAGTTGACTGGTTTTCTATTTAAAAAACCCCAAAAGACAACAAACAAAGCACAACTCAAAACTTTCCACCTCACAAATTTCTCTGCACTGCTGGTTCCAAGGCCAGGCTGGAGGGGAGGGCTGGTGGAGGTGTCCTTGCCCAGGTCCCTCCCAACCCAAACCATTCTGTGATGTTACAACCCCTCCTGACCCATCCAGGAACCACAGGGCAGAGCCAAGGGAGCAGAACACCCAAGGAAACAGCACTGAGCTGCCTGCTGAGGATCTGAGTGACTGTCCATGGCAGGGCACAGCTCAGGACTGTGCAGACACGGGAGGCAGAAGGATTGGGAAGGCACTGGATGACAACAGTGCTGGGCACAGGCCATTAAATCATCTGCCAGCACTGAGAGAAATCTAAACAGGAGTAAAGAAAGAAGGCAAAAAAGAGATCCAGACTAACATTTTCTGCCCTGAATTTTCCAGTCAATATCCTTTCATACAGGAAGCTTCAAGTCAGCAATAATAGAGACAAATTCATTACTACCTAAAATAACATGCCAGAGGATGGACTTCATCCTGTGGGTCAGATGTGTTCTGTATCCAGCATTAAATACAATGCAGATTTCCCCTAATGACAGCTCTCCATTTTTCCCATTTGCTTTTGTGGAAGGGATGAATTCTAATGACTCAATAATAGCTCATTGAACATTCCCTTCATGGCTTACATCTTTATTATAGTGAGCTTACAAGTGATACTGTTTGGATGTGTAATTGATTTGAATTAATGTACAATTCTGCAATGTAAACCTGGGGTCAGTTTGCAGTGCCTGAAGAAATCATCATCCAAATTAGCACTGATTGGAAGTTGGGAGGCACAGCAGTGTTTTGTTCAGCACCACAAAGCAGTCAGTGCCTCCTCCCTGCCAGACTCCAGCACCTGAATTATCCTGTGCCTGTGTCACAAAGCCCAAGTGTCCCAAGGGGGTCAGGATTATTCAGGCTTTCCAAGGAGAGTGTTTACTGTATTAAAGGGCAGCTGCTCTTGGTGAACTTGAGGGTTCCAGGAACTGATAATGGACTCTGCTGCCTTTTATTTTGAGATCAATTAGCTCAATCCAGCCCCCATTTCTCACAGCAAGAGCCTCTTCACCAGGGGCTGACGCACACTTCATTTCATCCCTGATCTCCCACCCAAATGAAGTGGCAGCACCATCACCCCTCTCTCCAGCTCTTGTCAGAGCCCAAGCACAGGAACCACAGACCTGTTTTTCACCATTTCTCCAGCTTGAAAACATTTGCACTCCTACTTCCTGATCCCCAGGACAATGCTCTACCTCCTCCTTAGACACCTGGAACAAAAGAATTTTCAAACACCTTGTGTTGGGCTGGAGAAGAAGGAAGTGCAGGTGAGTAATGATGCAGACAAAGCTCTTTAGCAAGGGGATGACAAGCACTGCATCTAGGGCTGGTTCTTCAACACAAAAGAGCAGCCAAATCATTTCTGGGCAACCAGCAATGGACAGCACCTGCAGGTTTCACCTTACACATCCTGCTCCTGTGGTTTCCACAGCTCTGTTCTTCTCCACAGCCCAGCAGGGACACAGGAGAGCTCCACTCTTTACTCTGTGGATTAAGAAACTGGAGCTGCTGGTTTAAACACCCTCCTGGCTGAGCAGGAATGGAGATCAGGATGCACTCTCTGAAGTTTCCCAGTAGAAGGTGGCCACCAGCAGGTATTTCCAGGGAATGTGGCACTGCCAAGGGGACTCAGGCCCTGCTGAACAGCCCAGGCTCTGACCAGGGCAGGGTCCTCCTCAGTCCTCTCACAGATGGAACAAAGCCTGAACAGGAGACTCAGACTCACAGCCTTCCAGGTAGCAAATTTAAAAAAAAACAAACAGGAGTCTCACAAAGTGGTGGCCTACAATGGAGGTTTCCACTGATTTTGGAACTACATCATGCTCAAGGTAAGTCCAAATGGAAATGGAAATGGATTTCCAGCCAAATAAATCTGATCCCAGCCCCGAGGCTGAAAGATGTGCAGTTTGTCCTGGGATTTGCTACCTTTCCTTGGTCCTGGTGTTTGACCCTGCTGCAAACTCGGAAATGCAGAGCTGGGCCCAGAGCTGGGTTACCCCAACATCAGAATTCTCTCCAAAGGATCCTGACAACATCCCAGAGCTCTGGGAGAAGGCAGGGACTGCACAGGGCAGTGACTGCCCCTGCCAGCCCATGCCAGGACATTCACCCCAGAGGGCCACTTTTCACACGTGCACAGAGGTCCCCTTTCACATCTCACAGAACTCAACCAGGAACTGCTCTCACAGAGCCAGAAAGCTGAGAATTAATCTCCTATTTAAAGACTCAGACCTCACTGTTTTGCACCTGATGAGACTGTGCATGTTTATGCAAATCAAAATGCCATTCTCACAGCTCCTTCTCCCCACTAAGTACCTGCAGCAGAGCATAAACCTCCTCAATTTCCTATACATCATTTTAACACTACCTACTTATGTCATTTGGTGCAAAGCACCAAACATCAGTCCCAAATTAAGAGTTATTTTAGCTTTTTCTTTCAAACAATCACCCGTTTAAATGTTTTTCAATGATTTAAATGTTGATCTCAGAGGAAAAATATAAATTGATCTTCTTGATCAGTCTTATTTCAAGTAATCTGATTGTCTCCTATTCTGAGTGAATTTCAAGTGATTTCTGCTACATTATTCAGCCATTTAAAGTCCTTGTGAATATTCAAAAGGATAATGCAGGGAAGGCAGGGAGACCATAATATGAACCATCCAGTTATTCATTTTCTTCCCAAAGGAAGCTGGATAAAGGGAAGATTTAAAACCTACAAGGCAGAGCTTTGGAATGCACTGGAGACTGTTCTCATGAAATGCTTCTTCTCCACTGGAGTCACTGCACAAAAAATTCATTGAGACAGGTAAAGAATTGAATTTAATAGAGATTAGAGGGATCTGATTTCTCTTTGTGACAGTCACCCATGGCTTTCCAAGCCATGCTGTCAGTGAGAGCTGTTACATCTCACCCCTCACAGAAAAAACTGCTGCCATGACAGAGAAACTCACCCTGACTGCAAAACTCAGCAGATCCTCTCTGTGCTCCTTCCCCAGTGCAGAACATTTAATTGATGAAAGAATTAGCACAGATTTATAACAGCAGAAACCTAGAAGCAGACTGAGCAACCTTTACAGGGGGTTCACATCCATCCAAAGCACCAAGCCCTGAGGCACCAGGAACCTCTTTACCTTCAGGGGCTGCTGGAGGCAGAATATGAATCTTCCCATTGCTCAGAAAAGCCTGTAAGTGATTTGGGATTCAATAATTTCTTGTTTGATCTCTAGCTCTGTGATAAAATGAGCTCTGGAGTGTGTCAGACATGAAGAACTTGAAGCTGTGAGTCAAAAGGCCCCAAATGTGGGATCCTAAGGCAAGTCTGCCACACACCTGGCACATCAGATATCCAGGTAATCCCTGTGAAAACACGGATCTTTGAGCACTGAGATGATCTGACTGAGATCAATTGAACTGATCTCAATTGTTTTCATTTCCCAAGAAGTTCTGGCCCAGCTTTAGTGGGAGAGAGCATGAGCAGAGCCCCGAGCAGGCAGGCATGAGCTGCCTCAGGGCAGTTGCCATGGTATTGGCAGGGCACTGCAGAATTTGATTTCAGTGGAATGGATGCACACAGGACATTTCCCTCTTCCCTAATGCACTCCCCACATGCCCTCCCACCTTCTCTCCATCCCCAGCTTCTCCTTTCTGTGATCACCATTTCTCACCCAATAATTTCTTTAGTCCTTTTCTCCTATGCTCCACTGCCCCTTCTCTCTCCCTGTGCATTCCCTTCCCCCTGGCTCTAATTTTTCCCACATTTCCCCACTGATTTCTGTGTCTCAGTGCACCAATACTGTCACCCCTGTACACTGGGTAAAGATCAAAGTAGAAGAACCAACAATTCAGCAGCCTGTGCTAACTTTTACATCTGATACTCCACACAGTTCAGCAATGCTGGACCAGGAGTGCTCTCCTGGCACCTGTAAAATGTTTAAAGCAGTCATAATTCAAATGCACATTAGAGAAGACTAAGGACTGTAACCAGCTGCTTTTCATGTTAACCTTGTGCTGGCTATGGCAGCAAGCAGCTGTCACTGTGGGAATGTTGTATTCAGTGCTTCAGAGGGACAGTTCAGTGCAAAAAGCAGCAGAACCAAGGGGTACCTCAGAGTGGAGCAGAATTTAGATATCCCTATTTATACCTATGTGCATATTCAGAAGCTCTGATTAAAAAAGAGTTAAATGAAAAGGGGATTTTATTTGGGGAAGGTGGATTTTATTTGTAAAGGGTAAGTCACAACACAGTTTGATGATTTGGAATTGCATGATTAATCATGAAGGACTGTTTTACTGATAATCCATAGAATCAATCATGGAATGGTTTGAGTTGGAAGGGATCCCAAAGCTCATCCCACTCCCCCCTCTGCCATGGGCAGGGACACCTCCCACTGTCCCAGGCTGCTCCCAG
>JAHLSL010000037.1:12684120-12705227 GCA_025920805.1 Petroica traversi
GCTTCTCTGGGCACCCTGTGCCAGGGCCTGCCCACCCTCACAGGGAAAGATTTCTTCTCAATATCACATCTAAACCTCTCCTCCTTCAGTTTAAAGCCATTCCCCCTTGTTCTATCAGTCCATGCCCTTGGAAACCCCATAATGATGAAAAGAAAAGCAGTTTAAGCAATCCCAACCCAAAGAAAATGACTCAGAACATCCTCATCCCCATGTCCACCACTTCATGGCATTCCTCAGCTGAGATGAAACAAAACAGCATAAAGCACTCTGAAAATACCTTAAGAGAAAGCAGCTGAAGAGGAAAGAACTTCTGGCGTGTTCTCTGAGAAGCACAAGAAAGAATCAGCACATTCTCTCCAGGGAAAAGGCAAATGCTGAAGGAAATTGCCAAGTTATTCTGGCATTGCATAAGCTAATTCCAAAACCACCTTTCTGACCTGCATTAGTCTGTGTGTCCTTTAAAAGAGAGGCATTCATTTATAATCCAGAGAGAATTTCAACCCCCAAATCTGAAAAACCCCTGAAAATTGGGTTTTTCAGAACAGCCAAAGTTCTAATGGCTTCTGTGTCTAAACACCCGAGACTATTCCATCTTAGAAACTGGGTAAAAGTGAATTAAGTGTGCTGAATCTTTTAACAAAGCAGAAAAATAAGACCCAATTTTTGAGGAGACATGGCTCATAAATCCCTGCCTTGGCACAAAACTGCAGGAAGATGGATTAATTCCATGAACAGCACAAAGGAACAGAAGGAGAATAAGAGAGGTAAAGAAGGCGAAGGAAAGTGCAAAGACAAAAGGTCCTTGTTTCAATTCCTGGGATCCATGAGTAAGCAATGCATGACAGCTGTCAATAAACGTGAGAAAATCACTCTAGAAACGAGCCATGTGTGGACTTCTGCCTTCTCCAGGTGCTAATGGACAAAACATTTTGTGTTTTTCATGTATTTCAGAGAGCTCCCACATCAGAGGGGCAGGTGCTCAGCAGGAGCCACTTCACCACCAATGAACTGCAGGGCTCAGACTCCACACGAGCCTGGCAGCTCTTTGAGCACAGATTTCTCAGCCCTCCACTGGTGCCACTCCAAGCACTGCTCCCTGGCACTGCCACAGGAGGCTCATGGGGCTGGGCACCCACAGCATGGAAAAAACACCTTAAAAATGTACCCAGCCACCAGCTCTGGAGGGGCTGCAGGGCCTCAACTGCTCATGGCACTCATTAAAGCTTTTTAATCACTTTGCTAATTAGGAACTGCACTCTGGGCCATGCCAGAGGCTGTGGATACCCAACCACTCTGAGTCCAACTGCAGCACAGATCAGGCTCGTTATTCACTACAGAATCAGCCTCTCAGGCAGAAGAAAACCTCCTGAACACATGGACTAAGCCAAGGAGAGGGCCCAGGAACCAGTGCTCAGAACAGCACAGGGAGTGCTGGATTAATCTAATTACATTGCTGATGCTTTTTGCTGGCAAGCTCTTTAGCAAATACACAGCAATGATAAAAGAATTGCCTCATGCTGCTACTGCAGAAGATAATTAAGATTTGTTTGGTGGAACAAAAGACAAATCAAGATTGGGGGAAAAAAAATCAGCATAATTTTCAGTGTTTCTGACAGCTGGAGAGAGTGTGTTTTAAAATAGGTTTAATGTAATTATACTTGTTATTTTTTCCTGTGTTGATGATGAAAATGACACAAGATTATAAACTGTAGGACAACATGCAAAGCATTGGTTTGGAGCAAATTGTTCTCTTGTGTTTTTTAAAGCATGTAATAACCCCCAGTTTTGCTTCACCATAAAGTAGCCAAAGTGTGGAAGCACCACCTGAAAAGACTGAAAGAAGTGAGAGACATCCTTGTGCTCCAGGTTGGCCAGAGATTAATCCAGAATGGATTAAACAGTGCAGCCCCTCACTGGTTTGGAAACAGGAGTGCACCAGCACCTCTTGGTTTAGCTGGGACCCAGATTAGAATCATGGAATGGTTTGGGTTGGAAGGAACTCAAATCCCATCCCATCCCATGCTCTGCCATGGGCAGGGACACCTCCCACTGTCCCAGGCTGCTCCCAGCCCTGTCCAGCCTGGCCTTGGGCACTGCCAGGGATCCAGGGGCAGCCCCAGCTTCTCTGGGCACCCTGTGCCAGGGCCTGCCCACCCTCCCAGGGAACAATTCCTGCCCAATATCCCATCCAGCCCTGCCCTCTGGCAGTGGGAAGCCATTCCCTGTGTGCTGTCCCTCCATCCCTTGTCCTCAGTCCCTCTGCAGCTCTCCTGGAGCCCCTTTAGGCACGGGAGGCTGCTCTGAAATTTCCCCAGAGCCCTCTCTTCTCCAGATTAAATTCTTCATCCATCCTCTTCCAGTCACCAAGTCCTGGAGTTTGATTTTGAGGTCTGACATCTCATAATGACTTCAAATCACAATTTGGACTCCAGCGCTCCTGAATATTTGGCTGGAAGAGGCAGACAGACAGACACACACACAGACACACACAGACACACACACATCCCTCTTCCACCAAAGCAGCAGCCTCTGCAGCAAAGCACTCCTGGCTGCCTGAGTCACTGTGATCCTGCCCACAAGGAGATGGTCAGAGTCTCATCCTTTATATGTTCTGAGTATTTTTGGGTACAACTGATAGAAATGTGTCGAGCAAAACAACATCTTTTTGTCACCAGCTTTTATACTCTTTAATTCTGCACTAGGCTGAAGCATTGTTCCCTGCTTATCCTAGGAAACCACAAGGCAAACCATATGGGTAGGGTCCCAGGAGCCTCATAGAAAGGAGGAGAAAAAAGGAAAATTAAGTGTGCTCTCCATATTCTAAGCATGGCACAGCTGTGAATGACAAAGACTTTTTCTTTGTCTTATTATCTTTTAACAAAAATCCCCTAAAGAGCTGAGCACCAACTCATTAACCAAGTTCTGCACATGAATTCATAAACAGTTTCAGGTAGCTCAGTTCAAAGCATTTCTCCTCTGCCTGTGAAGCCTCAGTAGCATTTGAACAGAAGGGATAAATCCGATTTTAGGCTTCACTTCAAGATTATGATTTAAGGGAAGAATTTTTTTTGAGGGGGGGCAAGGATATGGTGAAGAACTGGAACAGAGAGCTAGAACTGACTTCAGCTAGAAGGTGAAAATCTTGTACAGAGACAAGTACAGGCTTTGAAAAGAGAGGCTTGATGGGAAACTGGTTCACAGGGATCAACAAGTTGCCAATTGCCCACATTAGCTTTGAAAAGATGTTTTATCCCTCAAGCAAATAATGCAGCAAAATATTTAAGACTTCTCATCAGCATGGCTTTCCCTGTGTGCAAAAGGATGGGATGGAATGAGGAAGCACTGATTAGTGATGGGTTAATTGGCTGTGTTGGTGAGGTCACAGCTTGAGTGTGGTGTCCTTTTGTGGGCCACTCACAACAGGAGGGACACTGAGGGGCTGGAGCTGGTCCAGGGAAAGGAATGGAGCTGTGGAAGGGGCTGGAGCACCAGGAGAAAGGTCTGGAGAGCTCCTGGGGGAGCTGGGGGGCTGAGCCTGGAGAAAAGGAGGCTCAGGGGGGACCCTGTGGCTCTGCACAAGTCCCTGACAGGAGGGGACAGCTGGGGGGATCAGGCTCTGCTCCCAGGGAACAGGGACAGGAGGAGAGGGAACGGCCTCAGGCTGGGCCAGGGGAGGCTCAGGTTGGACATCAGGAGGAATTTCCTCATTGAAAGGGTTGTTAAACACTGGAAGGGACTGCCCAGGGAGTGCTGGAGTCCCCATCCCTGGAGGTGTTCAAGGAAGGCCTGGATGTGGCACTCAGGGCTCGGGGCTGGTGACAGGGTGGGGATGGGTCCCAGCTCAGTGGTCTCAGAGCTCTTTCCCAACCCCATGGATGCTGTGATTCTGTAACCCCAGGTGTAGCACAGCCAGCAGCACTGGGAACCCAAGGGACAGGGTTCACCCAAACACATTTCCAATGAAGAACAGAAGATGAGTGGGTAATGACTGTGGGAAGGATGACAGTAAAACAAGAAGCTACTGGAAGCTGGAGGAAAGGCTGGCTGAAAGCACTGCAGGCCAGTAAACACACAGAGAAAAGTCTGCAGCAAAACAGGAGAGAGATGCAGATTATCCATAAGGAGAACCACACTGAACTGAGACAACTCAGCAAGTCAAGAGAAGGCAGAATTCTGCCAAACAAAACTGAAAACTATGAGGGGGAAGATGCCAGCACATCTGATCTCCTCACTGATGCTCTTGGCTGTTTCCATTGACACTTTGAGGAGACTGAAGAGCCCTGTGCTGAGAAACCTTCCTGCATCACCAGACAATAAAAGTGAAGCACATCCATTGTATGCAGCAAAAGGCATCACTGAAGTGTTTTAACTTCATGAAGTGAGGAAATGCAGCTGGGCTGCTGTGCTGGGCCAGGAGCAGCCACAGCCACTGGACTGTCCCTCACTCAGTCAGCTCCTGATGTGCTGCTTTGCAAAAGGGGATTTGGACATTTTCTGTTGTAAGGCCAAGATCTGCAGGCTGCACAGCCCTGCTGAGCATCTCCAAACTGTCCTACCTCAAACATCTCCTGCTCTGCCCGCCGATGATCTTCCAGGAGCTGCTCCATGTAGGTGACATTTCTGAACTTCTCCAGGTAAGCACTGTACTGCCCTCGCAGCTGCTCCTCGATCTTCTCATACTCATCCATGAAAGCAGGGCTGGGGACAGCAAGCACAAAGAACTCTGTGAAATCTGCACACAAAGCTGTGGCTGCCACATCCCTGGAATGCTCAAGGCCAGGCTTATGGGGCTTGCAGCAGCCTGGGGTAGTGGAAGATGTCCCACAGCAGGGACTTGGAACGAGATGGGCTTTAAGGTGCCTTCCAACCCAAAGCCATTCTGGGATTCTAGGAGTTCATAAACATTGCTCTGTTTGTACAGAATTCTGAAATGCAATTTTGGTTTTGCAGCAGCCTTTCCATGTCTGCTAAAGCAGCCTCAAAACCCACTTGTTTTTAAGGTTTCACACTGCTTCAGAGAATAAAAGCACAAGACAAAGCCCCTCACTAAGCAATCCTGGAAATTACATAAAGCAAAGAGAAGGGTCCTGTGTACAACTCCCTTTTCCTTTCACACAGGTACAAAGGCAGCATTTTGGCCCCCTCAGAAGGCAATGTTAAATTAATTATCCTGCTGTTCCATAACTGCACAAAGTTCGTGTGTAGCATGGCTGGCAAATCATCTACTTTGCTGGGGGCTTACTTGCTACAGAACTGTACTGGGTCATAAGAGGTTTAATTAGCCTGAATGATGAAGTGATGATATCATTACACCAGAGGGCTGACTGGTGCACCCCAAAAACCACTGCTGCTGCCCAGTGCTTCACACCCACTCCAGCCCCTTCCTGCAGAGTGGTGCTGATCAAAAGAGAGATGTAAATCCAGGTCATTCCTTCCACCACTCCCTTGTCTAATAGTTCCTCTCTTTTTTTTGGTAATATTAGGTCAGATTGCAGGTTGTATAAACCTGGAGGTTAATGAAGGGCCAGAAATCAACCCAAACTGTGAACCTGTGAGACCTCCAGCATCTGAAGGGGCTGACAAGGAAGGAAAGGACTCATCATCAGGAACTTCAGTGACAGGACAAGGAGCAATGGGCTCAGACTGAGAGAGGAGAGATTTAGAGTGGATATTGGGCAGGAATTGTTCCCTGGGAGGGTGGGCAGGCCCTGGCACAGGGTGCCCAGAGCAGCTGTGGCTGCCCCTGGATCCCTGGCAGTGCCCAAGGCCAGGCTGGACAGGGCTGGGAGCAGCCTGGGACAGTGGGAGGTGTCCCTGCCCATGGCAGGGGGTAGGATGGGATGAGCTTTAAGGTCCTTTCCCACCCAAACCAGTCTGGGATTCCATGATCCTATAAATTTCCTGGCAGGCTGTACCTCTGCCCCGAGGATCTGATCCTAACAAGGGCTGCAGAATGGATTTTTTTAATTGGTGGTGAACACCAGAAGCCTCTGGGAACAGAGGGACTATTTGCACCAGTTCTACCCTTGATGTTCACACTCCCTCCTGCAGATAATCAGCCCCTGATCTTTACCGAACACTCTGCAGAGTCTGCAGCCTCTTCTGGCTTCTTTCCAGTTCCAATTTTCGTTTTTCAATCTTGGCTTCCAAACTGGCTTCATCCAAGGCCACATTATTCAACATGTCTTTAGTCTTTTGGACTTCTTCCTGAAAGAGAAGGATGGTGAACCATGGCTGGCAGTGCAAGAATTCAATTTATTTTCAGATGCTACCATTGCTCTGCATAATCTCATTCTCTGTTTACTCAAGTAGGCAATGGAAGCTCAAAAGCTCTTTGTGGCCAGGATAATGAACCAGCTGGACATTTACAAATGGAAAATACATTCTTTTTTTGCCAATAATTTTAAAGAAGGAAAACAACCCCACATTTGTTACTTTAGTTTTCCTTCTCACTGAAGAAGCAGTGGAAGACAGGAAGAAGCCTATCTTTTGGCATCATTAAGGTCTTTTTGGATTTTATCTTAATGGAATCATTAAGGTCGTTTGCAACTTTAATGATTCCATGATTCTCTCTGAATAAACAGATAAGAAATGCATTTGTTTTCCTGGTTCTATTTTAGGGAATTTTAAGTTTCCATCATTTTTCTTTTCTCTTCAAGATACAAGTTAGTTTCAGAAAGAACTTCCTGTATTTGAGTATCTTAATCCTTTTCTAAGTTTTGCTTTATCCATTTTTTCCAAAATCTGAGAAACATCTTGAACATTTCAACATGTCCTCCAGGAACCAGGAGGGGAAGTGGGAATATCCCAGTTCACTCAAATGAGCTGAGTACACCCAGTGTGCTCAGGCTCCAGAAACCACGAGCATCTCTTGAGGGAGAGAGGGAGGATTCCACTGCTGAATTCCAGCAGGCCATTCCATGAGCTGGGCCAGGATTAATGAGCTGAGGGTGCCACTGCTGTTTGCCAGGAGGGCAATCCCTCTCCACCATGCAGCTGTCAGTTCATCAGTGCTACAGCTGGAGTAAGAAATGCTCCTTAACAATGTTTAGTATTCACACTGTGAGCAGCAGCAAAACAAAAGGGAAGATTGCCTGGAGTATCTCCTGATTATCCACTGGCTGTTCAAACCTGGAACTCCACTCCCTGTAATCTGGATTCAGTTTGCAGTGAAATAGCTGCCAGTAACCACTGGTTTCATTAACCTCCCTCTCCCTCCTTCAGTGCAGCTGAAGGTTCAGAAATTCAGGCAGCCAGGCACTGGAGCAAGGACAGTGCTGGCAAATTCAGCACAGACCAGAGTCCTTCACACCAAGCAGCACAGGGAGGCCCTGGCAGGACACTCATGAGCACAGGGCCAGCTCTCCTCACCCTTGGCCAGCTCAGCTGCCCTGATTCCAGGGCCCAGCTCCCAACTCCAGAGGAACCAGCAGTTCTTGAGTTACCCAGGTCACTCCTGGCAGCCCTGACTCTGCAGAGATCACAGGGCTCAGACAAGGTAGGGGGTATGGATTTCTGTGCTGATTTGGGCAATTTTTATCCCAGTGATGCCGGAATGGTTTTTGTCTTTTCTTTTATATCCCTTTTACACAGTTCTCTGTATCTACAAGTATTAGCAGCATGCTCACTTGCAACCTTTTATTTAGTTCAGTACTTAGTGTTTTGTAAGTGTTCTGCAGGCTCTGAGACTGAACAGCCCAGAGCTGCAGAGCCAGGGACACCAAACATTCCTGCTATCTCAGGAACCCAAGGTCTCCTGACAGGAGGATTCTGGAAACTCGAGCTGAGCCCAGCCCAGCCCCAGCATTGGGCTCCCTTGTTGGATCTGGGCTGTGGAAAGTCTAGAACTGGTGTGTGTGACTGACGGGGGTGCATTTGCCACGCTGGCACCTGGGTGAAGTGGATGCACCAAACAGGATCCTGATTCAAATACTGAGGGAAAGACCCCAACCCTCTTAACCATGTCTGGCTTCATTTTCCTAACACCAGGAAAAAGGCATCACCTCATGTAGAGCTTTTGGGGTGAAGCTCCTAAGAGAGGCAGGGAATATGACTACAGTGTGTTTTCTCCCAAGAGAGGGGTAAAGAGCAGCTCTTAGATGCATCAACTGCAGTGCAGGTGATGGCTCTGGCACTCTTTACCCCAGGCTGTTGATAAAAAAATTTCTTCTTGTAGCAGAGAAATTATGATTTTACAATGAAATAATATTTTGCTCACCAGAACGCTGTTAATAGCAATTTTCATCACCTTTTCAGCCTCATTTATCTCCAAAGGTCTGGCAATAGATTCTGTCCTTGCTTCCTATGAAATAAAATGAACCAATATATTTAAACACCACACAAAGGAACTAATTTATGCAGAACTGAAGGTGATCAAGCAACAATGATAGGATCATCTGCATAATAAATGAGGTAGGATTTAGTGTTTATTCACCGAGGCTGAGATGATTTAGAGAACAGGAGATGATGAAAAAGTTAAGTGAGATGAGATGAGCAGGAGGGAGCAATCAAGGCATCTTTTCCAAACGGGTGAGTGCTGTGTCTGACTGACTGCAGCTCTTCTTGAAGGCACATTTTTGGCAGCTGCTCTGCTTTTACAGCACAACCCATGAAAACACCAGAGCAGGTGGAGGAGCACAATGTCCCAAAAATGTGGAGCAATAAGGACTACAAAGCCACTGAACTGTGGACACTGAGCACTGCCCCTGCCAGAGCTCCAGGAACCTCTGGACAATCTCCCAGGCACAGGGTGGGATGTGGGGTGATCTGTGCAAGGCCAGCAGTTGGACTGAATGATCCCTGAGGCTCCTTCCCACCCAGGATATCCCATGTGCCTCCCATGCCCATGCTGCTGAGGTATGGGCATCTCTGATAATCTCTGAGTGGGTCAGACTCCCCAGAAACCCCAGTGATCCTTGTTTAGATCCCAAAGGATTACAAAACCTCCTCTCTCAGCAGTTTTGGGGATACATGGGTAATTGATGCCTTAAGCACTGACCTGGTCATTACAAACAACTCTGGATTACTTGCTTGGCACTGGAAAGGAAGACAGGGAATTCTGCAGCTCCACATCTCTAAAACAATCTTACACTGGTAAAACACTTGGTAACAGGTGGCTAAAGATGGAGAAAGCATCTATCTAGAAAATATCTGATTAAAAACCCAAAAATGCTTTGAATACTTTGCCACAAGCTGTACCCAGCCTGCTGCAGGAGCAGTTCTGGAAGCAGATCAGTGACTTTGCTAAGATGCCATGCCAGACTCTCCAGACTGCACAGCTCAGCTCGGGCTGAGCCTGCTCCCTTCCCACCAACTCCAGTCAGGGACCTGCAGGGTGAACCCAACCTGGGAGCTCATCCAGCTCAACAATAAAAGCAGCTTTTTGTGCTGAGCTTATTCCTCTGCTGGATCAGGACTCTGAGCAATCCCAGCACAGGCTGCACAAAGGTTAATTGTCTGGCATGAGAAAAGAAGGAGAACAAACATTCTGTTGGGGACAGTGACAGGAGTTACATCTGTTGGTGGCAGTGACTGCTCACACTGCCTGAAGTGCTTGTGAACATCCCTCTGTCCACAGAGAAAAACAAACTCCAAAACAGAAAGCTCATTTGGGCAAAAATAAGACACGGAACGTCTGTGCAATACAAATACCCAAATAATTCCATAGGTAGATGTTTTTGGAGGAGGGTGGGGAAGAATAACACAGCTCAGTTGTCATTCTGGGAACATTTACAATTTCAGAAGCTCAGCAAAATCCCTGTTTATTTGTGAGGCCTTTGCCAGGCCCAGCCTGGTGCAGACACTGTGGTCAGTGCCACAGAGCCAACACTCTGCAAACAGAATGGCAGAGGGAATGGAATTATTGTTATTTACAAACATGAGGGACATGAATCCTTCTGAAGGAATCTGACCCTTCCCAACAGCCCATTTTTCCACTCAAGACATTAAAGTCATGGTAATTGAGAATTTTGCTGCTTCCAGACTGTGCTGCTTGTTTTCATGCTCTGCCCAGCAGCCTCCAAAGGGTGTTCACAAAGACCCTTCCCTACCCAGCCACGCAGGGCCTCAATCAGTCCCCAAACCCCTCAGCTATCCCAGCATGTAAAACCCACATCACAAGGAGGTCTGGGAGAGAGAAGCAACTGGAAAACACAGTTTTTCAATGGATCAAAAAGAATCAGAAGTAACCTGCACGTGGTTGTGCTGAGGCAGGAAGGGGAACTTCAAAGCTTTCTGCCAGGGATGAATTTACTCTGCTCCATTCCCTCCCCAGACACCCCACCAGGTCCATCCATCTTCTGGCTCTGGAGTTGATGCCACTGATTCATCCTCAGCTCACAAACCCCAGGATGTGCCTCCTGTGACCTTCCTACACCCTCAGCATCCTCAGCTTTCATTTACTTGGTGTAAGATTTGGGGACAGACTGCATTGGTAAAGCCTGGATCAGTCTCAGGACTACAGGGTGTCACTTCATGGAGGTGGCCTGGGATGTGTCCTCCAGAATGTGGGAAGATGACAAGAACTCCTTGATCCAGAGCAAAAGCTAAGCCTGGGAGTGAAATTCCAAATACAGTCAGCCAGAAATGGCTTTGCATGGGCCTTGCTGGCTGGGTTTTGAAGTGAAAAAGGGCAGGGTTGGAAGAGACCTTGAAACTCAGCTCATTCCATCTCCCTTCCACTGGGTATAACTGGTCCCCAAAATGCCAGGAGAAATGTGCCAACCACTACTTTACAGCTGATGCTATTTCTTCAAGCTAAATACTCCTGGGAAGCTCATACAAAATAATTTCTGACTTCATAGACATGCACACAACTGCAGTTATGCTTAAAGCAATCTAATATTCAGGGCAGTATTGATTCAACACCCGATCTGCAAGGGTCAATTTTGGCTTCCCAATTTGCAATAAGCCCCTTTTCTCCAAAGTGATAGGGTAGGTTTGGGGTAGAAGCAGGGCTGTTCAAAAAAACTGAAAGAAACCAAGTAATTCTCCAGAGCTGCAGCAATTTCAAGTTACAAATTTCCACCAGAAGTTCTGCGTGAGGCAGTTCTGTAACCAAAGCCCAGGAAATGAGAGAAATTCATTTATCAGCCTCCCCCAGGCAGTGTCTCGGATCCAGAAGGAACATTTGGCAGACGGAGAAATGCTCCCAACATTCCCAATAAAATGATTTTTTGCAGCTAAGTTCCAAAGAGCTGGGAATGAGGCAGCCATCTCTGAAATCACAGCTCCCTCTCCCCACAAGCAGCAGCAGTGGGAGGGGAAGGAAGGGAGGAAGGGTTCTTTAATCCAAAAGCTGGGAATAAAGAGATGCAAGTGAAATGCCCTTAGTGGCAAGGCTTTGTGCTGGAGCTAACACTGCCCCTGATCCACAGCTGGGTCTGAGCTAAGCTTTGGCCCTCTGGAAAGTTCAATTCCAGCCTTTCCCAGCTGAGTTGGTGAGGAGATTCCTGGTGACTCCCATGGGTTTGGGAACGAGCTGGTGCTGTGGGCATCTGTAACAGTAACAGGGAGCAGTGCCCTGCACTTACTCCAGAATTCATCCTCCACAGAGTGGCAAACATTTCACGTGGCTGTTAAAAGCCTTCATCTCCCAAATTCAGCAATTCCTTTCTTTACAGGAGCGGAGACAGGGAATAAACACTTTGTTCAAGGGCACAGATGGGATAAGTGCCAAGAGGAGCATTAGAAAACAAACCCACTGCATTGTCCATCTTCAAGCCAAAAGCCTTAAAAGAAAAGATCATTTTCATTTTTCTTCAGATTTACAGGGTTTCCAGCTAATTAAGGGGTAAATAAAATGAAAACAAGCCTGGGAAGGTCAGAAATCTCTCTGCCTGCCACCAGCACAGAGGGAGTTTCTTCTGGAATCTTTTTTGCTTCATTATCTTCCTGTGTCCATAATTCAGCAAGGCTGAGCAGGGCAGCTCCCTGACAGGCTCCTGCTAATGCAGCCCAGGACCTCTGGCAGAAGCAGAGTGGGAGGCACTCAGAGCTCTAAACAGCCAGGAATTTCTCCTTTTGGATTTGCACTGCAGGATAACTCAAGAGAAACCTTCCTCAGCTGAGCACAACTGACCTTGAAAGTCTCATCACTGCTTGATTTTGAGCAGAAGAATGATTTGGACCAGCTCATCACCCCTCCCTTCCCCCACAGATTAATCTGGCCATTTTCTCCACCTTGCCATGTTTTTAGGCTACAGAGCACCACTGGCTTTTCCAACATCTTTTTCCATGTACAGAGTGGCAGCTCAGGAAAGGGAATGCACAGGGAAGCAGTGCTGCATTTTGCCTGAGTGCTGACATTAATTCCCTCACTACTTTTCTTGATTTGGGGTTTGACAGCCTTAATCACAGACTGGTATTTTCAACTTCTTTTCTCCATTCATTTAGTACAGTGTAGGAAGACAGAGAAAGAAATCCAAACAAAATCTCTCATCCCCACCTCAAATCCAAACCAACCCCCACCTTCCCCTGCAAAAAAAGAAAACCAGAACTGAACATGCCTGGTTAATCTTTCAGAGGTAACTGTAAGTATTCTGAAAATTAAAGTTACAGAGCAATGAAATGCAGAGAAAGTGCCCCTGGCAGGAAAGGAAACAATGAAGATGAAGATGGATTTCTCCATGCATGGAATTTGCACGGAATTGGCTTTTCATTTAGAGATCTCACTGTGTGGTACCAAACTCATTCATCAGCTCCACTAAACTCTACAAATCCCAACTGCAATTTCTGTGCTCCAACATTGGACCAGCAAGACTGGGAGCTGCTAATTACCTTCCAAATGTAATGCTTAAATGTGCTTGAAAATAAAAATTCTGTGCCTCTAGCCCTGCCACAGGGCACCAATAACCTGCACTGTGCTCACCCTCAGCTGGGCTGGAAACAACTCAGCTTCCATGGAACCCAGGAATTATATTTGGGATTTTCATCTGCCAAACCAGCTTTGGGGATTTTTTTCTCCCATATAACTTAACAACACCATAGTCTGAATTCAGCACACCTTATAGGTTTTGTTTCTTCCTCTGCTGTTAATTAAAGATTCTTTTTTAACATTACAGATTCACTTTGGAAGCAGTTTAAATATACAGAAGAACTGTATATTCAGTAATGAATAAGGTATTAGCAAAGGCTTCAGAAAGGCACAGAACTACATTTCCAAGAAATCAGACTTCAGCTCTTCCCCAAAAATATGCACATACATTTACAGCACTCTCTGTCTGCAATAAATCTAACAGAACCATTCCCCTAAATTCTTCTCTAGCTGAAATTTGTATTCATTCAGAAAGTAATTTATTTTAAAAAGTGTTTCATGACTTGGAGCAATGAAATTTATCTAATGTATGAAGCTTTTCTACACAGTTTCTATGCAAATTATGTACAAAAAGACTCCAACAGAGAAGGTAAAGGTTGTGGAGCAAATTAGAGTCAACATTTCCAAAAGAAATAATGAGTTTTACTTCACTTTTCCCCGATAATCTTTCCCCAAAAGCTGCTCAGACAATGAAAACAGATCTAGTCAACCCATTAGTGCCAAATGCTGGCATTTCCTGGAAAATGAAGCCATCTTCACTTAGGATAGAAATAAGATTTATCATCAGCCTGTTTAACCTTAGGTGGGAAGAGCTTTTATTTAAATATTTGGAAATGAATGGATTGGAAAAAGAAAAAGAGGTTCAGAGTTTCATAAAATTCCCATGTTTTCAAATTTCTTTAAACACTATGACAGCTGTTGATGCATTTTACACATGCAACAGTTTTCAGCAGATAAAATGGAATAAAAAACTAAACCACACTGCTCTCCTGCCCTTCAACAGCACAAACCCTCTGGCAGTGCCACTTAGTGTGAGCATTAATTAGCAGGCAGTGCCAGAAGAAAATAACCAGTGGAAATCAATAATCTGCACATTAAAAAGTAATAAAAGCAATCTTGGATTAATAGCAACTAATTTGGTGTCTACCAGCAAAGCTCTTCTCCCCCATAGAGCCAGAAGGAACTGAAATTCTTCCCCACCTGGAATGGGGAGGCAGAGGATGCCATTCCTGAGGGCTCCTGAGCACCTCAGCACCCTGGGAAGGATGCAGGGAGGATGTGGCAGGTGAGGAAGGGCAATTCCTGACTGCCCTCAGCACTGACAGTGACCCAACAGTGATGGAAAAGCCCAGCAGTGTTTGGCTCTAAGCCTCTCCTGGGATGGGCAAACTTCATGTGAAAGGCAGAGTTGGGGGCTGATAATTAAAAGTTACAAACTCCACTGCAAACCCAGCTCCTGCAACCTCCTGACTTTTAAACTGAAACCTGTTTGCTTTGCCACGTGCTCAAGTCTCAAGTTGGTTGTGTGTGCCAAACTTGACCTTTAACACACCAGCTGAAAATGGGTCCTTCAGGTTTAACAAACCACTGCAGAACTTGGAAGCAGCCCCAAATCATCAGAACAGAGCTCAAAAGCCTCTTCTGCAGCTCTCTGGAGCTGTCCCTGGGCTGTCCCTGTCACCTGCTGCCTCCAGGCCAGGCACTCACAGCTAATGGCCCACAAGGTTGCCTTTTGCAGGACAGCATTTCTTAAAGACAATGAGTTCCATGTGCCAAACCCTTCTGCAAACACAGCCTGTGCACCTGGCCAGGATTACCTGGCCCCATTTTGTGCACTCAGCCCCAAGGAACCCGTGCTCACTGCTCTAAGAAATCCAATCCTTTCAGAAATGGCACCTCTAAGTGGCTGCCACTCCAGATTTCTTAATGGCCCCAGTGAGGAGTGGCTGAACTGAAGCATTTTCTCATCTCTGCATTTTTCAGCTCATGCTTTCAGTGCCTGGCCCTTTTCCAGGGCTCAGCTCTAAACTTGGTGTCCTAAAAGCCTTGATTTCAAGTGGTTAAACAACACCCAATTCAAACCAAAGCTTGAGAACTTTAAAAAATGTCTTAACTGATCTATATTTGACTTTTAGTGGAGTTACAGGGATGCTGTACTCGGAGCAAAAGGGTCCAATGCTCCACTAAAGCAAATATGAACACATCACACAGCAGCTGTGTGAAAACTCCTTCAAAGCCAAGAAATCAGGCAGAGTGCAAGAGGAGCAGTAACTGATTAACAGTTCTGTGACTCTGGTGCATGTTGAATTAAACTGGATTAGCACTTGTCCTTCTCTTGTGAAATATTAACACCCTGCACACCACACTGGTGTAAGGATCCAGCAGGAAAGGCACAGCTCCATGGATGGAGTGTCCAGGGTATCAGCCACCCTTTGAAACACCTGTACCCCACCAAACAAGGATGTGGGAGCATTAATTGTCCGGGCTGAGTTTACAGCTCCTAAGGGTGCACTCCCCACAGCTCAGACTCTGCAAACCTGAACGTTTCCAGCACCACGCAGGGCCTCCCTTCTTCAAAGTCCCTTTTCAGAAAATGAAGAACCTCCAGCATTGCAGATGAAGGCACTGAAGAAAATAATGGCAAGACTTCCTGGCAGTGAGCCCCTGACTTCATACAACAGCTTTTGATTTCACTTCTTTACTTCTCCAGCTAAGCAGAAGAACATGTACCCTGCAGGCTGTCATGCCTCCAGCTCCTGCCACAGAAATAATGAGCCTTGCCCTTGGAAAACCAACAGCATTCATCATTTATCTGTTAGAACATCCATCCCCACCACTACAGCCTGCACATGCATTTCCAAACAGACTATTTCAGATTTCTGCTGAAGAGAAAATGCCAAGCTGTTCTCTCAGGCTTCCTGCAATCCAACCATGAATAGAGTAGGAAGGAAATGCAAACTGTCAGACCCCATTCCTTCAAACTCACGGAATACTCATGTCAGATGCAGACATTAATAAGAACTGAGACTTTCTCCCCTTTGTCCCTTTGAGGCACCCAGTGAACACAAATTTTTCCATGCTCTCCAGCATGAACTTACCCTCAGTTCCACTTCTTTGCCAAGTAAGTCATACAGGACTGCTCCTTTGGAGGTGATCTCAGAAGAAAGCTGTCTCACTGCCTTCATGTCAGCAATCTGGGAACACAGAACAGCACTGAATAGAGGAGAATCCCCAACATCACAAAGAAAATCCATATTTCCCATTCTGATGGCAAAATTGCACAGGAGGTCAAAACTCTGCCAGAGGTCGTGCACTAGAATCAGACTGGACATGTCTCTCTTGGCTTGAAACAGTCCAGTGAGGCCCCTTCTGGTACAGGTTTCTGAGTGAAACCCCAAATAGGGCAAGAAAAAACCCCACAAATCTCAGAACTGAGATTCAGCCAGTTGTTCAAGGACAAAAGGAAACATCACCTTTTTCACAGACAGAAGTAAAAACTTTGTAAACCAAATGGAATGTGACCTGCCTGCAGTGGAAGTAAGGAACATTTGAGCATCTACCAAGCGGGTTTTTGTTATTTTTTCAGAGAGACACATCAGACTTACACAGAGGAGAATCATCTGTGGGTCTCACATCTTCTCAAAAATCACAGGACCAGAGAATCATGGAATGGTTTGTGTGGGAAGAGACCCTTAAGTCTCACCCCTTACCTTCTACAGTAGTAACAGAAATTCCTCTTATTTAGCAAAGTGCTGGGTTAATGGTCTTTTTTAATATAGAAATATATTAAATAGATTAAAATTATCCATAGATAGCTTTTATTTTAGGGTCACATGAAGATTTCTCTTTCTTTCAATGCAAATGGGCTGAAAACCAACTTTCAGACAGTATTTTTTAAGCTCCTCCTGCTGCAAAAGTTTGGTAGGTAGAAAATAATCTTTATTCCAGCCTACTAGTGTTAACAGCATTTCAATACAAAGAGAACCAATTTTGTGTCACTGTTGTCCTGTATCATGTTTCTGGCTGAAAATCCAGAGATTAAAATTAATCACAGAGCCTCACCTGCTGAAAGTCTGCCTTAAAACCCCACCTTCTGCCTTGCCACAACTTGAATTTCAGCCAGGGAACAGCTGAGTTTTTCCCAAGTGAACACAAAAGCGCCAGCTTTTCTTACTTTTGAGCCCAGGTCAAACTTCAGCTTGGTGTTGTCCTCCTCAGGGAGCTCTGGCCACTCTTCCCCCTGGGTGTTCATGGCCCCATAGAGCATGGAGGTGACCTTGAGCAGCTCCTTCACAGCGTAGCCATCAGCCTGGTACAGCTTCTTGGTGTTCAGCCTGATGTGAGCCTTGGTGGCCTGCGGCAGGAAAGGAGCAATTCAGCACTCACAAAGAACAAAACCATCACTTGTCTGCACTCCAGAGCTCTTTCTGAGGGCACCAGGCTCTGCTGTACAGAATAAATCCTCCTGTTTGGACAGCCAGTTTGCCTCATGGTAATGCTGGTATTTCCAGAAGGAATTTTTCTGAACACTGTGCGTGTCAGAACATTTGCAGAAAAACCCTCAAACTATCATTATTTCTTCCCCAAATAAAGATCAGCAAAAACCCTGTGCACCACTTAAATTCAAATTAAGTTTAAGTGGAAAGTAAGTGCTGCCCAGGTCTTGTGATGATGCTGCAGAGAGGTAAATTTCACCCTTAATGAGTTGGAAGAATAAGATCAGTTATCCTAATTTAACTGTCTTCTCTTCCAGCAGCACCTTCCAAATGTTTTATTGTTTCTCTCCATTTTTCCCCTGCTATGATATTAGTGGTTTTATTCCCTTGCCTTCCATCTCTGAAAGGTACAGACAGAACAATAAGGAAAAATATTAAATATTCTATTATTATATTTTTGTGCTTCAAAATAATAAAGGGGGAAGAACACAAATGTCACAGAAAGGACACAAATGTTGTTCTTGAAATTCCTGGTAAGTTCATATTATAAATGAATAGCCACAAGGAGCCAACCACAAATTTCAGATTTAACTTTGAGGGAGTCTTCGTGGTGGTATAACCAAACAATGAACCAAAAAAATAAAAAGAATTGATCATCAGCTATGGATCCAAAAATTAATCTTAAAAATAACACATGAAGCACAAAAGTACTTAACATCTTCTTTTTGATATGTTTTCAAGAAACGTTTCTCCTTTGGGAATGCTGTGGCAGATAAAGCCTATCCATGAGTCTCTGGTGGTATTACACAGCTTTGGTTTTAGTGTTCCTGGAAGGAATTCACATTCCCCTCATGCTCTGACAGAGCAGCACCTTCAAGCTGGGGGAGGAGACTCAAATATTACAGTATTTGGTCCAATACAATTATAAGCTCTGCACTGAGCTTCACTGAATAACAAACTGCAGGAAAAAATCCTGTGAAAATAAAGACAGAAAGGACCACACCTCAAACCATGGATTTGGCTCCAGCTTTTCCAAAGAAACAAAGCAAATGGATGTTGGCCCATGTTTATTTTGTCAGACTTCGTGACTTTAAAATCAGATTTTAATTTCCAATGTTTTTCTCTTGCCTCTCCCATCCCAAAGTCTCAATGCAGCAGAGGAAAATGACTCTCTGTATCTGTTTGCAGTGACAGGACCCAGGGACTGGTGGGAGTTGTGTTAGGAAAGGGCCAAGTTGGATATCAGGAGGAGATTCGTCCCCCAGAGGGTGCTGGGCACTGAACAAGCTCCCCAGGGAATGGGCACAGCCCCAAAGCTGCCAGAGCTCAAGGTCCCAACTCAGGATCTTCTGTGACTCCTGAAAATTGAAGCCCAAGCTTCCAGAACAGGCTCCTGATGCTGTGCACTCTGAGCCAGGGGCATAGGAGACTCACAGTACAAAAAACCCCTGGTTGCTTCTGAAATGTTGTTCTCAGAATGACCTCAAATGAGCCAAGACACAAAGTGAAAAGCCAGGTGTGCTCACCTCCCTTCCCCTGCAGTAGAAGCAATCTAAAAAATTAATTGTAGAAACAGCAAGAATTCCATTACAGGAGAAGGGCTCATTAAAGTGACAGACTCTGTTAAACATCCCCTATCCAAAGGGGACTGATGCACTAAATGATAAAGGATGTTGGTAGAGGCAGAAGTTTCAATTTCAGCTCCATTCACCCTCAAAAGGGAAAATCATTGTCAAGTAAGAGGAAAGACAAAGGGTTTTCATTCGAGGGCTACTTAAAAAGAAAAAATATACTGACAAGTACATGTATTTTTAGACTGGCACAATGGCACTGTGGAGTCAACAACATAACTTCATGTTTGGAAAGTCACCTCTAGCACTTCATGTTTGAGACAGTCACTTATTTGATTTGTTGTTCTATTTTATAGTATTTCTAGTTTTACAGAACCATTAAAAACCACAGCTATTTATTCTGATTATGCTTAAAATGCAACAGAAAAAATATAAATATACAACAAGAACAGCAGCAACAGCCAGAAAATTTGCTTAACTTCACAATCTGCTTTATTAATATCATTAAGCCAAATTTGACTGTGATGTCTGATCCTTGCAAAAGGTTTTGTGGCTTTGGGATGCTGGGTTTGTTTTCATGAATGGATTTCTACAAGATGAACTCATCAGAGGATTTTTGTTGTGCTCTACTTCAAATTTGGATCCAAGTGGCTCAAGCAGGAGCCAGGTTTTGAGCCCCACTGATTAGGGCAGCTATAGGGGGGCAGAGGATTAAAAACCCACCTAAGGCAACCTTGCAGGCACTTTAGAACTTTTGGGTCTGGAAAGGAGACTTTTGGTGAACTCCCAAACTTCCAGGAACACAGAGGAGTCCCTAATTTGTGTGGAAAATTAACACCTCCTCCCTCCTTGCTCAGTAAAGCAGAGCAAAGCTGCAGTTCCATTCCCTGGTGATGGATCTGTCCTGCCATTCTCTCCAGAGACAATTCTGTCTCCATCACATCTCCCATCTGCCCACGGATGCACAAAGCCATTAACTCCTGGGGAAGATAATTGTGGATTGCACGGACAGAGAATTATTAAGGAACTGCCTACAAGCTTTTCTCATGCTGAAAATGCTGCAAACCTACAATAATCCCCACAGTAACTTGTGTTACTTGTGATACTAACTGAGACTAAGTACAGGATGATTAAAGCAATTTCCACCAGTTTCATTTTCTGAATCATATTATGTAATTCTCCAAAGCCCTTGGCATTTCTGACATGAAATCAGCTATTGAAAAGCATTACATTATTTCTGCTTCCAGACTTGTGCAGAAAGGGAAACCCTTCCAAACAAAACAGGCCTTTTCACTCCATCTCATGATGCTCCAGGGCTCTAAAGTGCATTCTAATACGTAAAAGAATGTACCATGCTCTGAACATGGCAAAATTGAGAATTAAGAGACTTTATGGTGCACACTATTCACAAATGACAAGGGAAATATAGTTAAAATGACGTTTTAATACGTTTTAAAATTTAAAAAGAAGTATTGTAAATCATCTTTTCTATTAGCATAAAGACTTCCACTGGTTCCAGATCCACCTGCAGCTCCAGAAAGTTCTTTTCTCATAATGAAGACTGTTAGATCTAAGTGTGTGATAACATCAAAGGCTCAGGCTGCTTCAAAATTACATGAATTTTATGAAGGAAAATGTTACCTTATTCCAAAAGACTAAAAAATCTGATGGCCCAATTCAAATATGCTCATGCATAAGAGAACTGATGTGAGAAAAGAACACATGCCTTGATCTATGGGAAATCTCATACAACATTCACCAATATATGGTTCCACAGCATAATGAAAACACCAGAAGCTATGATAATTCAGGCACAGGAAAGAATCCAGGCATCCAAAGTTAGCAATAACCATGGTGGCATCTCTTCTAAAACAATTTAAATGGTTTAAAAACATTTCCTATCTCCAGCTGTGTCTTCCACTGTTACCTTTTATAAATTAGGAGAGATATGGATGAATATTGTTTTAGGTACCAATTTAGACCCCAACATCGTGTTTAGACCCCAACATTGTGCTTAGATTCCAATATTGTGTTTAGACCCCACTATTGTGTTTAGATCCCAATACTGTGTTTAGATCCCAATATTGTGTTTAGATCCCAACACTGTATGTGTTTAGATCCCAACACTGTATGTGTTTAGATCCCAATATTGTGTTTAGATCCCAATATTGTGTTTAGATCCCAACACTGTGTTTAGATCCCAATACTGTGTTTAGATCCCAATACTGTATGTGTTTAGATCCCAATACTGTGTTTAGATCCCAATACTGTGTTTAGATCCCAATA
>JAHLSL010000037.1:12724273-12745161 GCA_025920805.1 Petroica traversi
GTGCCACCCATGTCCCTGATGGTGAGGTCTGGGGGTGCCTGTGCCACCCATGTCCCTGATGGCGAGGTCTGGGGGTGCCTGTGCAGCCTCTGGGTGAGCTCCCAGGGCACCCATGGCCCCGCGGGGGAGCTCTCAGGGTTCTTGGGGTGCCTGTATAACACCATACACCTCATGGTGAGGTCTTGGGGCACCTGTGCAGCCTCTGGATGAGCTTTCAAAGTGCTTGGGATGCCTGTGCAGCACCACTGACCCAATGAGCTCCTGGGGTGGCAGGAGCTGAGGGAGCTGTGGGGTGGCAGGAGCTGTGGGAGCTGAGGGAGCTGAGGGAGCTGAGGGAGCTGAGGGAGCTGAGGGAGCTGAGGGAGATGTGGGAGCTGAGGGAGCTGTGGGAGCTGTGGGGTGGCAGGAGCTGTGGGAGCTGAGGGAGCTGAGGGAGCTGTGGGAGCTGAGGGAGCTGTGGGGTGGCAGGAGCTGTGGGAGCTGTGGGAGCTGAGGGAGCTGAGGGAGCTGTGGGAGCTGTGGGAGCTGAGGGAGCTGTGGGGTGCCCCAACCCCAGCCAGCCCCACGGTGGCTCTCCGTGCAGGCAGCGCTGGGGTGCCGTGTGGCGCAGGTGCTGATGCAGTACTGCATCCTGGCCAACCACTACTGGTTCCTGGTGGAAGCTGTCTACCTCTACAAGCTGCTCATCGGGGCCGTGTTCTCCGAGAAGAATTACTACAGGCTCTACCTCTACCTGGGCTGGGGTAGGGACCACCCGGGCACGGTGGGGACGGGGACAGTGCCCGGTGTTGGGGACACCGTGGTCCCAATCAGCCCAGGAGGGTGTGAGGTGGGGGGCTCTGCCAACCCTGGGGGTCCCCCCAGCCTGGGGGTGGTTTCTCAGCTTAGGAGGGTGCTTGGTTTTACAGGGTTTGCTGTGTGACTTGCAGGGACCCCTGTGGTGTTCGTGGTGCCCTGGATGGCTGCCAAGTACCTGAAGGAGAACGCAGAGTGAGTGGGGATGGATGGAGGGATGGATGGATGGATGGAGGGATGGATGGATGGAGGGATGGATGGAGGGATGGATGGATGGATGGAGGGAGGGAGGGAGGGAGGGAGGGATGGATGGATGGAGGGATGGATGGAGGGAGGGAGGGAGGGATGGAGGGATGGCGGGATGGAGGGATGGATACAATGGATGGATGGATGGATGGATGGAGGTCCTGCTGGGATGCTCAGAGGCTGCTGAGGGTCCCTGAGCCACCTGGCTGGGGCTGGGCAGCTCTTGGATCACGCTGCCCCAGCCCAGGGTGACGCTGCTGCTCTCGGTGCCTCCTGGCAGGTGCTGGGCACTGAATGAGAACATGGCCTACTGGTGGATCATCCGCATCCCCATCCTGCTCGCCTCCCTGGTAGGGAACAGCTGCCAGCCCCGGGACTCTTGGGATAACAACAGCTCAGCCCCTGGCTCCCAGCTCTGGGCAGGGCTGGGATCCCCAGGGAAGCTTCCAGCACAGCCCAGGAGGGAGAGTTGGCCTGCAAGGACCAGCCAAATTCTCAGGGGTTCAGCAGTTTGCTGCCTCCTGGGTTCTAGGGGTTGATGAAGGAAGCTGAGGGGCTGAACCCCAGAGAAAGGGGCTGGGGGTGGCCCCTGCTGCTTCCTAGCCAGGATTTTGGGATGGCAGGAGGGAAGGGCAGCAGCAGCCGTGGCAGCACAGGGAGTGCCATCTCCTGTTGGGTGAGTGGCACAGCCAGGGTGGGCGTGCTGGGATCTGTGTGCCCCTGCCCTATCTCCCCCTCCCAGATCAACTTGCTCATCTTCATGCGGATCCTCAAGGTGATCCTGGCCAAGCTCCGGGCCAACCAGAAGGGCTATGCTGACTACAAACTGAGGTGGGCTGGGAGAGGGGCAGGGACAGGCTGGGATAACGAGATAACACCGCTTCCACATCCCTTCCCCCTCTCCTCCACCTTGCACATCCCTAAACGACCACACTGGGATTAACTGGGAGTTTTAGTGTCCCCTTACTGTCCTCCAGGCTGGCCAAAGCCACCCTGACCCTCATCCCCCTCTTCGGGATCCACGAGGTCGTTTTCATCTTTGCCACCGACGAGCAAACCACGGGCATCCTGCGCTACATCAAGGTCTTCTTCACCCTCTTCCTCAACTCCTTCCAGGTGAGGCAGGAGAGAAACAAGTCCTTGCACTGGGCACACCATGGAGCAAAGATCAGGGGCTCCCCCTCTGAGCAGGCTCTCCCTGTGGTGCCTCATGGGGAGGGTGACACCATCTCTGCCACCTTTGGAGAGTGTGGTGGTGCCTCCCCCGTCTCTGAGGCAGCAGTGCCTTGGGGACCTCAGCCCTAAAAGCACCCAGAAGTGGCATGGGGGGAACCTGAGCCACCCCAGTCTCGTGAGAAGGATGGCAAGGGGGGCTCACGGCTGGCTCTCCCTGCAGGGCTTCCTGGTGGCCGTGCTGTACTGCTTTGCCAACAAGGAGGTACCGTCCCTGTCCCATCCCTGTCATGGCACCTCCTGCCCAGCTCCCCACCCCACCCTGTGCCCACAGGGAGGGCACAGCCAGGGCTAAGCCCCTGCTCCCTCCCCTCCATGGCAGGTAAAGTCTGAGATGAAGAAGAAGTGGCAGCTCTGGAAGCTCGATCACCCGGTGCTCTGCTGTGCCCAGTGAGGTGGTGACCAGCCAGGGCAGAGGGGCTGCTGGCCACGATGGCCACGGGGCCTGGCTGGAGGGCAGGAGGCTGCAGGAAGCTGTGCTGGGCAGTGCCCACCCGGGATGGCCAGGCTGGGTGTGCTGGCTGGGCCACACTGCAGCTGCTGGAAGGGACATCCCTGCTGTGACCCAAGTGGGAGGTGGCACCCCTGGCTCTTGCCAGGCATGGCTGTCCCCTCAGCAGGGCCTCAGTGTTCCCAGGGGCTGTGTGAGCTGTTTGCTCACACTGCCTGAGCACCAGCAGAACCTGGCAGCCTCCCCAGGACACCTCCCACACAGGAACCCCTGGAACCCTCACACCCACCTGGGCACCTGTGGGACAGAGGCAGCTGGGGGAGCCTGATCCTCAGCAGTGGGAATGGCAGATGCTGCCAAATCCTGCCCCCTGGGCCACACCACATCCAGGAATTCCCTATCCTCCCCTGTGTCCTGCCCCAGGACCATCTCACCAGCACCCTGACAGCTCCCAGATATCCACAGCCACCCTGAAAGCTCTTCATGGCAAGGGGCTGCTCCTGCACCTCCTGCCCACCATCCCCTCCTCACTGCTCTCCAGCTGCACAAACCCTCTGGTCCCCCCTCACCATGGGCAGAGCCAAGGATGGAGCCTCAAAATCCCTTGGGAGTGAAGGATTTAAGAGCAGCAACTCGCTGGGGCAGAGCCCAACCTCCCCCATGCCAGGTCCAGCATCCAGCCCAGCCTCCTGCTTTGTGGAGGGAAAGCTGGATTTCCAGGCCTGGCAGGAGCTCAGGAACCATTTTGCTGGCCAAAGGCTAAAATCCTTGGAGTTTGCTTTCCAGTGGGGTGCTAAAGCATCTCCCACCCTGGCCAGGCAGCCCCAGAGCACGGGAAGCATTGGAGGTGGTGTGGTTTGAGCAGGGCTGCTGTGCCTGGCTCCAGCTCCTGTCCAGCTCCCGTGCTCTCCTGGAGGAGCCCAGAGCAGCTGCAGTCACCCCCAGCCCCTCACTCTGACTCAGAGGAGCAGTACAGACATGCTGCCAGTGCTTGTTCCCATCACATTCCTTCCTTTGCCATGCACAAAAGTCCCCTCCAGGCTGGAGGAGGCAGCTGGGATGCTCCAGGAGATGCCCATGGACACAGGAGGTTCTCCAGGTCCTGCCCCTTCCCTGATGGGCTGAGGGAACCTCTCTCTGAGCCTCACAGAGGGGCTGCCTTGAACACACAAAGCAAAGAGGCTGCACCATGCTGGAGTGACACAGGAATGGATGGTCCTGCTTCGATGGAACCCCCACAAGACCATTTCACACATTAACTCTCTTTTCAGATGTAAATAAATATTTATTTTTCAGCAAGCAGAGGCTGCTGCTTCTGTCTGCGTCAGGGGAGGGAAAGGGCTGGTAGGCACAGAGCTGAACTCCAGAATGGATTGGGGTAGAAAGCAGCTTAAAGATCATCTGATCCCAGCCCCGGCCCTGTGCAGGGACATCTCCCACTGTCCCAGGCTGCTCCCAGCCCTGTCCAGCCTGGCCTTGGGCACTGCCAGGGATCCAGGGGCAGCCCCAGCTTCTCTGGGCACCCTGTGCCAGGGCCTGCCCACCCTCCCAGGGAACAATTCCTGCCCAATATCCCATCCAGCCCTGCCCTCTGGCAGTGGGAAGCCATTCCCTGTGTGCTGTCCCTCCATCCCTTGTCCCCAGTCCCTCTCCAGCTCTCCTGGAGCCCCTTTAGGCACTAGAAGGGGCCCTGAGGTGGCCCTGGAGCCTTCTCCAGGTGAACACCCCCAACTCTCCCAGCCTGGCTCCAGCCATTGGAGTAGCTCCACGGGCTCCTCTGGACTCACTCCAGCAGCTCCACAGGGGCCGATTTCCTGCTCTTTCTGGGCTCCCACATCCCCCACCAGGCAAGGGCTGAGATGCCAGGGATGGGGCAGTCCCAATCCCCTGAGCCTGCAAGCCCCTGGCAGCGTGGGCTGGAAAGGCCTGTGTGCATTCATGATTGTACTGCAATGAATCAGGGAACTCACTCGTGATTCCCCAGCTCCCTCCAGAGAAACCCACACACCACACACAGCCTGCTCAGGTTTTATTCATTTATCCAAGTCAGCAAATGCTATTTTTCCTCGGACAGCTCACCTTAGGGTAGCACCAGACTCCTGCAGCCTGCACAGCCACCCTTGCTGCAAGGAATGCTGCTTGACATCCTGCAGTTAAGGAATTGCCTCAGGGATACACTTGTAGATCCCCTCCCCACTGTCCCCTTGCCTGCTCACACCCCTCGAAGCCTGGGCTCCTGCAGTACACACACTCACTGCCACCTCTCCCCCCCTTCCCAGGCACTCGAAGCTGTTGGACAGATCATGTTAATCCCCCAGACATGCTTCATTCCAGCCTCAGACTTAGCAAAACCACCCCCAAAGGCCTGTAGTCACCTTCCAGCCACTGCTCTGCACAGCCCCCAGTTCTGATGGCACAGCTGAGCCAAGGCTTCCTTGGCTCTTCAGGTGCCCCCAGGCCCTGACCCTTAGGTTTTTTGGGGAGCTTTGCCTTAAGTTCAAGGGAAACAGCACTAACAACCCTCTACTAGTGCAGCCAGAGGCACCAGAAATGTTCCCCACCCTTCCTCCAGTGACAAGGAATGAGGGACAACAGCCTGAACACTTCCCAGCACAGCCTCAGCCCTCTGAGGAATTTCCAGGGATGCTGCATGAGGAGAATTCCCTCCACCTCATCCAAACTCTTCAGGGTGAAGCTCCTGCAGCCTCATCCTGAAGCTGGGTGCCCACATGCTCCATGGAATTTGTTCAAGATGAAAAAAGAGTGCCTTGTGGTGAGGGTGAGGGGTAACCATGGGCAGGAAGTAGCACCCAGAGAGGGAGACACTATGAGACACGTGCAGCCACAGCTGCGAGGGCCATACCTGCTGCTTTGGGACAGGGGCTGGCCCCAGGGAGCACAGACACTTGTCACCCCTGCCTAAAGGGACAGGGACAGCTCATCAGAAGAGGTGACCAGCTCAAAAGATGGAGTTGGATGGGTTTTTGTATTTGGGATCTGTGCCTAAGGTCCAAAAATCAGACAGAAGACACAGTTCCACCCTCTTCCCAATAGGACTTTTCCTGATGCATCAAGGCCATCACTCACAGACTTCAGATTTTGATTGTTGCGTTTTTCCTCCCTTACAGGATTCAAGAATAAATGGGAACACTGAGTCACTGGAAACCACTGTACACCAAGGTCCCTGTCACCAGAGCCCTCAGCTGATCCCAGGACAGGGCAGCCTCTTCCTGCACTGCTTGTCCTTGGCACTGCCCACCCAAGAATGCCCTGGCAGAACTATTTCCCAACACTGAAGCCTGCAAAGCAAAGCAAAGGCAGGCAGGGGTGAGGAGCAAAGCTCAGCACCACAGCTCTATCTGGGCTGTGGCTCCTTTGCCCACCTCCCCTGTTCTGCTCTGCTGCCTTGGCACTCCCCTGCTTGCCAGAGGCATGGGAAGCTCAACAGTCCCAGCTCTTTCTTCTCTCTCCTGTCTTTCCAGGGGAACATCTGCCTTGCTGGGACCCAGGCCCTGGCACACCAGACCAACAACCTCTGCCCTAAAGCACTGACCACAAAGCCAAGTTCTTGGGGATGGAATAACAGTGATGTCCTGGTTCTGGCCAGGACAGGATTCATTTTTGCAGGACCAGGACCTCTCCTGTACACTTTTGCTTTTACTGTTGATGCTGTTACCATTCCTTATCTCTTTGCTGTTTCCAGTGAAATGCTTTTATTTCAACCGGTGATCTTCACCTTTTGTGCCTCCAGTTCTCCTCTCCATCCCACCCCAGAGGAGGGGAGGAGGGGGAGTGGGTCAATTGGGAGTGTTTCAGTGAATGCCATTCCTAAACCACCAACGTGCTCATACCCCCAGCCCCTGAGGACAAGTGAGTTGGGTTGGTTGGAGGAACAGGTTCTGAAGCCCAGATCTGGGGTGGCAGTAGAGCAGATATTCCAACTAGGAACAGAGCTGCACTTCGAGCTCCACTGCAGCTCAAAGAGCCAAACGTCACAAACTTCACTCCCTTCACAACAAACTGCCTTTTTTGTGGCCTCAGATCCATTCTCTGGGCCAATCCCCACGGCACAGGGGGAGCCAGGGACACATTTCAGAGGCCCTGGGGAGCTTGGGATGCAGAAAAGGATTATGAATTAATTGTTGTGTGCAACTGGCACCTTTCTACCATCACCCCAGCCTGAACAAGGGCTGCAGGAAGCCTCAGGCAGATAAAACCTCCAGGCTTGTAGCTTCTCCTCCAAACCTAAACCTTTCAAACAAAGATCCTGGGAGCCTTGAGTCAGGCCCCAAGAGATTGTGGTTGTTGTCCTCTGCTGTCCCTTGTCCTCCCAGCTGTGTTCTCTGGTGGGCACGGCCTCCTCCGTGCCCCAGCAGCTGCGGTGGCCCCGGCAGAGCCGCGGTGCTGCCGGCACGGCCCCTGTGCTCCCTCTCCCAGGCACACTCAGCTTCCGGGTGGAACAGTCACCCGACGTCAGAATTCCTGCAGCCACCAGGAGAAAGGGGACAGTCACCCTCTGGGGGCACACAGAGAGACAAGGGGGCTCCAAAGGGAGAACCAACCAGAGGGCACACAGGGACGAGTCAGAGCCCAGCCTGGTGTGCGGCTCTGGGGATGTGGCAGTGAAGGATGGTGTCCCCTCAGTGCCACAGCCTGTCCCTGGCCAGGGCAGCTGTTCCCACTCACCCTCCTGGCTTGGTTATGGCTTTGGCCAGCTCTGCCCGCTCTGCCCCAGGGCTTGGAGCCTTTGGAGGTTTTGAGTCACAGTCTGCAGAGCTTTTCCTGAGGACAAACCAAAGGGAAAAAGCAGCATTAGGAAGGGGCCAGAAAGCAGTAAAGAACAGGCTGCACTCAGCCACTGCTATGCTGCCTTCCTGCTCTGAAAACAGGGGTGTCTCTACTGTCTGCAGGTTGTGGGGACAAGTTCTTGCCACCAGGAGATTAGGGAACCACTTCCCCAGCAGCTCTCTGCTGAGCAGATGCAGGGCCACCCTCCCACCTCTCAGCCTGGACCTGTCACCAGGGGATGATGCAGAGCCCAACATCTGCAGCAAGAATAAATTGCCAGCACCAACTGCAGAGCCTGGAGACTCCCCTAAATGAGCAGGGATTGTGGAGTCTCTTCCAACAGCCACTCCAAACCACCAAATTCCCCCCCCAGCCATGCCTCCCCCCAGCACAACAGTCCCTCCACATGCCCAGAGTCCTTCCCACCTTACCCATCTCTCCCACACACTCCTCCAGCACAGCTGACAGCTCAGGCAGGTTCAGAGACTTCAGGGAAGGTGGCCACCCTTCCAGCACTGCAAGGACAGGGTCACAGTTTATCCATCTGCAGCTCTCTGTGACAGCACACCAGGGGTTGGTGTTGCTGGAAAGCATCCCCAGCCAAAGGGCTTCCAGTTAGGGGTTCTGAATCACATAGGAAGAGAGCTGGAGCTGCCTGTGCCAAACTGAGGAGTCTTCTGGCAATTCTACCACTTAGAAGTTGATGTTTTTAAACTGACTGGGTTGTTTAAGAGAATCTCAAAAGATTAAGTGTAGTGGACAGAAATCAACTGAATCTCTACCTGTCTGACTTCTAAGACACAGAAAGCAAAGAACAGGGCACTAGGAACATGACACAGGCAGCAAGATCAGAAAATCTCAGAATCATGGAATGGTTTGGGTTGGAAGGGACCTTAAAGCCCATCCCATTCCACCCCTTGCCATGGGCAGGGACACCCTTCACTAGATCAGGCTGCTCCAAGCCTCTTCCAACCTGGCCTTGAGAACTTCCAGGGATCATATACCATTTCCTAGGGATAAGGAGCTGCTGGGTCAGGCCTGTCCAGCCACAGAGGTTTGTCCCATGACTACAACAACAAAATCCCCCAAACTGGATTAGGAAACCAATCATATCTGGTTCAGACCCTGCTCCACTGCACAAGGTGCTAACAAACCCGAGGTGCAGCCACAGACCCCTGAAGGAGGGCTGTCACTGGGGACTGTGCTACAGCTCTGCATTTTTAGCCACAAACACCAAACTTGCTGAGAAACTCTGCAAATTCAATGCCAAATGCCCTGAGAATTTTAAATGCTTCTCCTGAGCAAGGATTAAACTCGCTTTAATAGTCTGGCTGCTCACCTATTCCCAAGTGTCTGAGCCAGCAAGGAAAGACAAGCAGGGCTTTTTCCCTGTGCTCCCCTGTGCTCACCCCCCCCAGCTGGAGCTGCTGCTCACCTGGGCGCTCCCCGGGCCGCCGGCTCTCCCCGGTGCCGCGCTGCTCCTGCGTGTCCAGCGCTCCATGGCCCGCACCCTCCCGGGCCAGCCGCGACGACAGCTCTGCCTGGCAGCTCCTGCCAAGCACACCAACGCCATCAGAGGGCACAGGGACACGCTGGCAGTGACACTGCACACTCTCCTACAGCCTGCAGTACCTGCGTGGGGTGCCCGGGCAGCACCTCTAAGGCCCTGGGGTACAACCTGCTCCTTGCTGCTTCCCGGGAGGAGGAAGTGGTGCCCCAGCCCGAGCTCGGGGCGCTGGCACTGCTCAGCTCCCAGCCACTGCTCCCCTTCTCCAGCCACAGCCAGCTCTGCCCCGTTCACAGAGGAGCTGTGGGGGACAAGACAAGGAGGGGCCAGGGTGAGCAGCAGGAAGCCCAAGCCAGGGGCTGTGCCTGCTCTGTGTGAGAATCAGGCCCGATCCAATGTTTCTAATGGGCAAAGGAAATGACCTCAGGACAGGCACGAGGGGCACCCAAGTTCTCAGGCTGGCACTACCATGCCACCAACTCAAGCAGTGCATGTTCAGAGCATGGCAGGGCCCTTCTACAGCAGTCTCAGCTCCTCAGTCAGGAGGAAAGGCCAGGCTCTGCCCCTTGCAATGGGAATATTGCTCTGCTGAGCTTCTGGATCCAACTTCAGCTCACCCTGCCTTGGCAGCAAGCAGACTCCACTCCCTCTGTATTAGGATCCATAAGCAGCAGGATTTATGCCACTTTCAGAGATGTCCCTGTTCTATCACTGGACAGAACAAGGCCCACAACAGGAGTCAGACTGGGGCAGAGAGAAAAGCACCACAAAGGCAGAAAAAGGAGTCATGAGGCAGGACAGGGCAGGTTTTTCTGCCAGATGTCAAGAGTTGCAAGAAAAGTATTCTTCACTTGCAAGTCACTGCACATCCTTTGACAGGGTATGGGTTAAAAACTCCTTTTTGTATTCACCTCATCACCAAGTTTTACCCAGGGCACTGGGTAAGCACAAAGCCTCAGCCTTTTGGTTGCTTCTAGTTGAAACAGGAGCACCCAGCAGCCCCAAAAAGGCCACTTACAGCTCATGCATCTGACCAAAGCTTACATGTGCTCTCCTGGCTGCAGCTTTCCACTAGGGTAAGTCAGGCAGGATCCAAATGTGTTCAGGTGCCAGGTGAGGTCTCCTGCCTTACCTTGAGCAGCACCTGTAAGACTGCCAATATGACCCCAAACCCCATTTCCCAGCAGCCTGTCACTTCATGTGAATGACTTACTTGATCTGATCCAGCAGGACTCCAGCATCCTTGGTGATGGCCTGAGCCTCTCCGAGCTGGCACTGGATGGCATTCCAGGTCTCATCCCGCTCCATCAAGCAGCTCTCAGCCACTGCACGCAGCTTCTGCTCCTGGCACACCTGGCCCTTCATCACCTGCACCTCTTCACACCTCTGCAGCAGAGCACACTGGGGATCAGGCTGGGAGTACTGAACCTGCTCCTCTCACAAGTCCCTGCAGTCTCTACTACTTTAATGCTGTAGTCATCCAGAATATTCCTTTCCAGCAGGAAAGGAAGCTGGATGAAGCTTGTACACTGAGTACAAAGCTCTCTCCAGCTCCACAGTTACCAGTCTCCCTTCCTCTCTGTTTACAGAGTTTCTCATTAATCCAAATTTCCCACATCAACAAAAGTTTGTTCACTGCACAACTTCACCATAAAAATGACTGCTGGGAAAGAGTAGGGATTTAATTCCTGCCCCTGACTCCTACAGTTCTCAGCTGGATGGGAAACAGACACAAAGGAGCACAAAGGATGAGGAGTGGGTAAGCTGTACTTGGGGTGTACTTGATGCCAAGTGCACCCACTACAAGTCATGGCTTGGGGTGAAGGAAAAACAACAGAGGCACAACAAAAACACAGCACTGATCACTTCCTGCAGGGTGTAGTGCCTGAGGAGCTCTCAGCAGCCTCACCTTGTGCAGCTGGATGGCCAATTCCTGCATCTCAGCCTCCAGCCGATCAGCATAGGCCAACTCCAGCGCGTCACTGGGCGGGCGGGCACTGCTGTGCCAGCGCGCGATGGCCGAGGTCATCTTCCTCTTGGGGCCAAACAGCCTGGGGGATGCAACCAACAGGGGTCAGCACCTGGCCCTAAGCCCATGGGGATGCCAGGAGGACCTCTGCAGTGTCCTGGTCTCTCCAAGGTACCTCCAGAAGCAGGAGTGTGTTACAGCCAAGGACATGGGAGAGTCAAGTTATGTGGGAGAAGATTGCAGCACTCCCCAGCTAAACCTTTGTGACCAGGCTGGACATGGTTTGTAGGGGAAAGCTGGGAAGGACAGGGCAGACACTCACGTGATGCCTATTTCCTTCAGGTCACTCTCTGTGAGGGTCAGGAAGATGCGGAGGTCCACATCTTGCTCCTCAAACACCTGCAGGTACTTCAGGCACCCGATCTCCTCAAGAAATGTTGCGAGGTCCTGCAGCCCGGACAAAAACTTATTTACACTCTCACAACAAAAGCACCACCATTCCCCTTAATCATAAATATCTGCTTCCTGATGCTGCTCTAACACCTTTCTGGGTACCAGCAGCAACAACTTCCCATGGTTCCCTGCCCTTCTCCGCAGTCTCACACCAGGACTGGCCTCTGCTGCAGCCACAGCCACTTCTAACAAGTGCAAAGCAGAATGACACAGCACCAGCTACCCCAGCCCACCCCACTGCCAGGTTTGATAGCCCACCCACATGCCTGAAGGGCCTAGGAAATGCTTCCAAGTAACAGCAGCATCTCAGCAAACAGCCCCTCCACAAGAAATTGCTGTTTCACAAGCATTTAAGTTTGGGCAGAGGTTTGGAATCCAAGGTGTTTTGGTGACCTTGGAAAAGCCTCACATACCCAGTACAGTGACAGAGCCTGCAGGACAAGCATGTATGGTTACCTGGGGCCCTGTGTAGGCTGGGGGCTCAGGATGGACCAGGTGCTGGCAGCAGCCCCCAGCCTTCCCCAGGCAGTGGCTCCACTGGCTGTCACTGTTGCTGTAGCGGGTCTTGCCCTTAAAACTCTTGGCTTGTTTCCGACTCGGGGGGGCTGTTGGCGTGGTCAGAGTCCTGGAAAAGAAAAAAACACCCTCAGGATGGAAAGGATGACTGCAGAGATGTCAGGATCACTGGGACATACAAGTCCAGACTCCTCCAAGACTTAAAGGACCTTTTATACTACAGCCCCAGAGCTGCCTTAACCCACATGAGCTGTGAGTAACCTCCACCCTCTTCACCTTCCGTGGTTTTCCTGTCTCTGGAACAGCCTTGCCTCACCCAGCCTGGTCCAACAGGCTCCCATAGGAGTAGAGTCACCCAAGGGTGACAGCACTGCCCAAGCTGAAGGCAGAGAAAGGAAAATGCACCTCATTGCTTTCCAAAGAGCCTTCACTGCTGACTCCCGGGATTCTGATCAGGCACTCGCTGCTGCTGCTGCTGCTCCTGATGGCTCCAAAGCTGTTGCTGGACAAAACACTATCCTCTGGAAAGAAACAGGAATAAAAGTTCAAGTGCAGCTTTGTTACATTCTGGCTTCATCTCACAATTACTGCAAAACCTTCTGGAGGTGTAAAGGAAGGGGAAACCCAGAGCAAGGCTTCATGTGCAGCTCTCAGGATACAAGACAACCCTGAGGCAGAGATACCACATCTGATCCCCAGCACTCATCTTTCCCCAGGTCCGTTTGCCACCAGAGACACTTCTGAAAACAGCCTTGCTCCGTCTTCTTCCCACCCGCCTTCAGATTATTTGTGCAAATTCACAAAATTACCACACTGAGCTTTATCTTCTGTAGCTAAACCATCCTGGCCTTCCCTCAGCAGAGACATTTCAATCTCAGCATCTTACTGGGAAAGGAAGCCAAGGCCTGGACTCGCACCCATGTGGCCACTGCAAGCTGGACCATTTCTGAGCCAGTGCTTTACCCTTGCTGCTGCTGCTCTCCACGTCCAGCTCATTGATCGGGGAGGTGACGTCCCTGTTGCGGATGACACCTGACTCACAGCTGCCATCATTGCTGAAGGTGACATAGCCCTGAGGGGGCACCTGCTCTGTGTGCAACAGGAAGGGAGAACAGAGATTAGCATGCAAGTTAGACTGTCCTCTCAACTGGCAGGTTTCATTCTAAAAAGCACAGAGAACACCTGAGAAGTGCAGATTCCGGCAGTCCCCTCATGTGACCCCACAGCAAATGTACTTTACATTGAAAGGAAGTCAGAGAAAACACCTCAGAGCAGAGATGTACCTTAAACAGCAGCTTCCAGCACTCCTCCTCCTCTCCAAATTATCAAAGGGGAGAAACAGCTGCTTAAGAGAGCAAGGTGCCAGTTGTATCCCACCCAGCCCCACACACCCTGCAGAAGTGACCCCCCTGCAGCTGTGCTAAAACATCAGGAACATCCCACTGGCTTTTAATAAGCTGCAGCGTAATTCCCATACAGCCTGTGGGATAACACAGACTTGTGTTTAAGGGAATGAACTGAGCTTTGAGCACACTTTCAAGTCTGTAATCTTGGTTATTCCAGGCAACCAGTCTGAAAAATTCCTAGCCCTGCATCCAGGGGCTGATGTCTGAACTGAGATCATCTTTCTCTCGGTCTACTGTAAAGGTTTTGCACTCTCATTTTTAGAAGCATTTCAAGCATCAGGGAAAGCAAAACTCTCAGCTATTTTCATGATCAAGGATTTCTTGGCCTCTGTGAACACCTGAAGCTGTCGTCAGCTTCAGAAGGGCTCTCAAACTTTTGAGCCTGCCTCAAAAAGGGAAACTGAACTGTTCTTGAGAGTCAGGGGAACAGTAATTGAGGTGAGAGGACAAAAGTACCCCACTCATCAATATCCAGCCTTGACAAGAGAGTTCAGGGGGTTTTCTTTCTAACCCAGACACTCGATAGTGAACACCATCATACAAAGCTATCTTTGTTCTGCACAAAGCACACATGAATCCCAAACAAATTTTAAAGAGACAGCAGGAACAGCTGCAATGCATTTGAGGCCAAAGGGGACTGTCCCTCAGGCTCCCAACTCTCCTCACCATAGCGAGACTGCTTCCTTCCCCCAATTCCAACTGCTGTTATCTTGGCCAAGGCCTGGGGCCCCTCATGGATGCTGGGACCCTTGGTCCTACGAGCAGGTCTCTGTCTCTGGGGAGCAGAACATGATTCATCGGAAGAACTCAGCTCCTCGTAGTTACCTGTAGTTCAAACACAGGTTGTTAGCAGCACAGGAAGTAATTTGCCTGCTTTACTTGCTACTGGTCCTATAAAAGCAGTGGAAAGAAAAAGGGAAATGTTAAGGAGTCAGGGTGAAACAGCTAACCTAAGTCAGAAAGGGGCCAGCAGACAAGAGTTGTTGGATTCATGCTTCTTCCATCCTCAGAAATGCTGGAATTTCCAGGATAGACCAGCTAGCATTACCCCATATGCACAGTACAACACACTTTCAAACTATCAAACACCTCACTTCAGCTTCCATCTTCAAATGAAGAAGGTGAAACACCTGTTACCTGGACCTCTGCAGAAGACCTTGGGCACTGGGGCTCCATGCAAATCTATCAGCCCCACGATCTTGGTGTGCCCATACTTCATGGCCAGGGACCGTGCTGTGGCTCCAGTGTTATCTCTGACATCTGCCTTCACTCCCTGCAGAAAAAATACCTGCTTGAGTTCACATGGCAGAGAGCAGAATAAAAAATACACATGTATATTAAAAAAACCCTCAAAATTGTCATAGCTCCTCCATCAGCAATACAGGCTCACCTTTGACAGACAGTTCAGGCTGCACTAATACCCTGAATGCCTTTCTGGGTATCTCCAGTCTCTCCAAACCCTGAATGCCAAATAGCCCAGGGCTCTTGTGCATTGCCACTGGGAACTGGTTTGTTTCCTCTGAAGTGTTTTGTATTGCTGCCTCCTTCTGGCAGTAAACTGGACCAGTATTAAAACCAAATTGTGTAAGAGCCCTGCATGCTCATAAGCTTTTGGATGCAGATGACCACTAGCCTGAGCATGCAAGCCCGTAAACAACAGAAAAATTACAGCTTCAGTTGTTTTCTAATTCAGTCATTATTCAGTTAAATCTGGACAATCAGACCTCATTCCTATTCCAGCAAGGACAGTGTAAAATCATGGTACCACCAGCAGAAAGCAGATACTTTAAAAACAGTCCTGAAAGTCTGTGACTTCAGATGTAACTGTCATCAAGGAGCCAACATAACACTGTCAAAAAAAGTCTGTTGTCTAACTTGTGATAGGTCCTCTGAGGGCTGGAACTGGAGCCTTTCAGCTGCACAGAGAACTGTCAGGACACTTACATGATTGAGAAGGTACTGAACAATTATCTCGTGGCCAGAAGCAGCTGCTTCCATCAGAGGTGTGTATCCATACACTGGCTCCCTGGGGAGAGAACACACATGGACTACTGTAACCACAGCTGAGCTGTGCTGCAGTTTTGCCATACCCTAACAGAGCATTTCCATCCCTCAGCCTTTGCTGATCACCAACTCCATGATGTACTAGCTGTCCTGCTGTAAAATTCCCTGGGGAGATTCAGTGTTCCTAAATTGGCTGCACAGCAATGGATTACTCTTCCAGCTGCAGATCTGCCTTTAAGAGCCCAAATCAGTTTTGCAGGAGCTAATAAAGTAAGAACCTCTTGTTGTCCTCAAGCAATTCCAAGTGCATAAATGTGTGGCAGTCCCCAAGGCATGGGAATGCAGGGCACACTTCAAAAACCAACCTGTACTCTGAGTATATAAAATAATCAATAGAAAGGCTTGTGAAGTGCACTTGAGTTCAGAAGGTGTCAGTGTTTAGCTGATAATTAAACAAGCAGTAAATCTAGTTTCCCTTGATCTTAGTTTAATAAACAGTGACAGCATGAGCAGACCACAATTCAGTTTGCAGGTCACCTATCCCTGTATTTGCTGTGCCACACACCCTAAGGTACAGGGGGAAGATAAAAGCAGGTGTCTGTTGGAGTGTGTTCATCTGCCACCTGTCATATCTGAATGACAAATGACAGTGAAATGACAATGAAATGACAGATTCCTCCTCACTTGCAGTTGGCATTTGCCCCATTCTCCAGCAAGAACTTGACCATCTGCTGGTGCCCAGCGCTGGTGCAGTGGAACAAGGCAGTCCAGCCATGGATGTCCTTCATCTCCAGCTCTGCCCCTTGCTGCAAGAGAACAGACAGTATTTCTTAAAAGCCTGCTTTGCTCAGGCTTTCAGCCACTGCTCCTCTGTGGTGGGACACCAGGAGTTTAAATTCACCCACCACAAGGCAGCAACTTGTGGCTAATCCCACCCTGAGCATTTAAACCACGTGCTGTGGTTTTACCTGCATTTTATGGGACACACACCTGTAGAAGGAAGTAAGCAACACTCTCATTGCCACAGCTAGAGGCCAGCATGAGGGGAGTCTGGCCCTCCGGGGTGGGGATGTTCACATTCACTCCTGCCTCCAGCAGCAGGTGCACGATGTTGTCGTGACCGATGTAGGAGGCATACATCAGTGGGGTCCAGCCCCCACAGTTCCTCTGGTTCAAATCCAGGTCTCCACTAAGCAACAGAGGAAAGAAGTCACATGAACTATTGTGCTGGAGCTGTGGATCACAGCTGGCTCCTGCACACTCCTGTTACCATCTAGCACTGAAGCCTGCACGGGAATTTGTACCAGCTCCAGCACAACCTCCCCCAAATCACAGAATGGTCTGGGGCAGAAGGGACATTAAAGACCATGTCATTCCACTCTACCATGGAGGGGACACACCTCCCACTAAAACACACAGTAGGTAAATTTTATCAACAGATTTGCCCCCAGAAACTTAGTGACAAGAACACTTTGGGAGTGCCACTGCCATGTCCCTGTTACCCAGACCAGTGAGGCACCGGTGCCAGCCACACGTGCAGCAGGTGGCAGCCAGCCGTGCCCTCCCCAGCCCCTCTCACCGCTGGATGCACTCCTGCACCACTTCGTACTGCCCGACGGAGGCGGCCGTGTGCAGGTCCAGGGGCACGTCCAGCTCCTCCCGGCACAGCACAGGCCCCACCCCGTGCCACATGGAGAGGCTGCGGCTCAGCAGCTCCGACTCGCTGGCCTCGTCGCTCAGCTCCGACATCCCGCCCTGAGGAGCCAGACCAGAGCACAGCATTCAGCTGCTGATCCCTGTCTGCAGTAGAATTACAGCTCCGAGGTGCTGCAGGCTTGGAAGGTGAGGCCAGCCCGGATGTGTGGGGTTTCAAATTCTTACCTCAACTTTGGTCAACTCCTCAGCTTGAGGCAGTAACAGCTGCTGAGAAGATTTTGCTGGAAGTTCTCTCTTGCTGCAGGGAACTCTGAGATTCCAATACACTGAAAAAATAAAAGGCAATAATGCTAAATTCCACATCTTTCAAATCTCATTTTAAGATTCCAGAAACAGTGGCTTTATTTCCTCCCTGCCTAATCCAAACATGCCCAAGGCAGCTTTGAATAACCTCGGCAAGAGAAAACGAAACATCTATTTAAGAGCTGAAGGTAGGCTTAGTGTCATATAAAAGGATGTAATTCTTGCTCTGCATGTTTTATAATGCAAGGAGAGAATTAAGAATTCATGTGTCAGACATTCCTGGTCTTCTCCATCTGTCTCACAGTACAGGATGACCCTGATTAAATTAATACACAGTCATTAATAATGACAACTGACCTCTGCTCCCAAAAGCAGTCAGTGTCACCTGAAGAGGGTGCACACTGGTCATCAGGTTGTAACCAGATTGTTATTCTTTGTTTATTTACATTTAATATTTATTGTTTCAGCCCTTCAGAAGCAGCCCAGCACCACCTCAGTGAATCCTGGAACATGCTGAAACACTGGGAGCAGCAGCACACCTGCCCATTCATCATCCAAGCACATCCCCCACACTGCAGACACAACTTAATTACCCAGCTCCTCCAGCTCCAGGAGTGCCTGAAAGGTTTATCCCAGCCTCAGGGAGCAGTTGCAGACTGATCATTTGAACCTCTCGCAGGAGAGTGTTCTTGGCTGGCATTCCACAAAGAGCTGCTCAGCACAGCTGCATCCAGCAGCTGAAGGCTTCAGTTGCAGGACACAGAATCCAGCCCCCACCACAGAATCCCAGAGTGGGACACCACTAGGTGTCACCTCACCCAACCTCAAGCTCGGTCCTCTGAGCACATTACACAGGGCTGTGCCCAGGTGGGCTTTGAGTATCTCCGGGGAAGGAGATCCACAGCCTCTCTGGGCAGCTGGTTCCAGGCAATCCCATGGGAACTGCTTTTCCTTCCTGTAGTCTCAGTGCAGCAGCACTCCAGGGCTCCCACCCTGCAGCACTCCTGGCCTTTGCCTGCTCCCTCTACAAAAGCTAAGCCAACATAAAGTCTTTCTTCTCCCTGACAACTTCTTGTCAGTTTAATTCCTTTGATTCATTCTGGGGTCAGGCAAATGCCAAATGTGGCATTGGTGAGGAATAAAGGAGAGAAGGAATAGGCTTTTCAGCAGCAGCTGCTCTTCAGATTCCCTCAGCTGTAATATTTTAAAACCATACTCCTGTTTTCTGAGCAACTGGGAGTCTTTGCCTTGCAAGCACCAGCCCCCTTTTTTATACAAAAACATCTTTAATTCCTACCTCTTCACTCCCTACCTGGATCCTTTTTCTCCCCCTCCTTCATCCTCAGCTTGTTAAGACTACAAAAGCACCATCTATTCTACTTCAACACCTGGTAAGAAATAATGTCTCTTTTAAAATATCTGTTAAAGCACCTACTTTGCCTGATAGCAGCAATTTGTACTGCACTGGGCAATCCAGAGGCCTCAGACAAGAATATGCAGAGCCCAAGGAAAAGGCCTGAACACCTCACAGTCAAAACACAAGGAGATCTAAGTGGATTGAAGTGGAACATAAGGGGGAAAGTAGGAGCTTCTCACTAAAACAGATGAAAGCTGTTCCAGAAAGGCCAAAAGGCTGTGAAAGGAGGTAAAATCCAGGGTAATTTGCAGAAGCACATTTAGGTGCAAGTAAAGCTCACTGTCCTCTACCCTCCTTGTTAATTTGGTACATTAATTATGAACCACTCAGGTGTTTGGTCTTTGTCAGAATCAGTGACTGTCAGCAACTTGTCAGTGCAAGTTACCAACACAGCCTTGGCGAGGAGATCCACAGCCAACAGGGCAATAAGGGCAGGACAGAACATCCAGGACACTCAGACTCACTCCTCCACCTGTCCTGTGCTCTGCCTACATATTTGCTTTTTACTTTTTTACAGCTGTGAGAATTCCCCTCACACTGAACTTTAGCAGGATATCAGCTCTGCAAGCACCTGAGGACAGCTGCTCACAATCTCCAGGACAAAAAGAGTGATCAGAGCCCTCAGGCTGAAATGAAAAGACCTGAATGAAGCAAAATTGGGGTTGTCTGGTGCAAAGAAGAGGAACCTGGAGGAGACACGTGACAGGAGCATCCAACACATAATAATCCAGGATATCATAGAATACCAGGATGGTTTGGGTTGGAAGGGAACTCAAATCCCATCCTGTCCCACCCCCTGTCCCAGGTTGCTCCAAGCCCTGTCCAACCTGGCCTCAGACACTTCCAGGGATCCAGAGGCAGCCACAACAGAAGCTAAGAAGCTCAAGTCATAGCATCAACCATTTTAGATAAAGCCCACAAAAATCCCTGTAAAGTAAACATGAGAGTACTGAGGGAGATGGGGTGACTAAGAATAATTTTGACCAAGACCTCCTGAACATTCACAGCCTGTTCTCCTGCTTCAGGCACTGTGACCAAGTTCACATTTGTTAGAGACCTCCCCCAGCTCTGCTGTGCTGCTTTCAGTGGGATAGAGCTCATTCCCTTCCCAGCAGCTGGCACGGGCTGCTTTGGATTTAGGATGAGAAGATTGCTGATAACACACTGATGTTCTGCTTGCTGCTATCCAGTGCTTACCCTGCATCAAGGACTCTGCAGATTCCCATGCTCTGCTAGCAAGGAGGAGCCCAAGAAGCCAGGGGGCAGAGCTGACCCAAACTGGCCAGAGGGATATTCCACTACACAGAACACCACTCCCAGTATATTAACTGGGGAGAGACCAATCATAGCTTGGATATGGGATGGGAGTCAGTCAGCAGGTGCTGAGCAACCGTGTTGCTTTTGAGTTTCTTTTGGGTTTTATTTATTTTCTTGTCATAATTATTATTATCATCATGATATTTTACTTTGGTTCACTAATTAAATTGTTCTTACCTCAAGCCATGAGATTTTTTACTTTCTTTTCTGATTCTCCTCCCCCTCCCACTGGGATGGAGCAGGGAAAAGCAGCAGCCTGGTAGTTGGTAACCAGCTGGGGCCAAGCCATGACACCTGTGAGGTTCCTGTTATTGTTAAATTTAATCCATCAGCACTCAGCTATTTATCAGGGTCAGAACTCTACAGTGCTGGGGCACAGAGCAGGCAGCAAACCCCACACGGCCCTGGACTTGGAGTCTGCTGTTTGAGCAAACCAGAAAGTAGAGAAAAAATAAACTTAGTAAGAAAACTGCTTCAAAAAGCACCTTAGCACACTACAATAAATGGGAGGTGATTTGAGAAGCAGCCAGCCCCCAAGACAGAACAAATCCAACACTGCCCATGAACCACCCTCAGCAGGCACTGCTCAGCTCCAGGCTCTGCTCAATTCTCACTCTCTCATCCCCTCCCACAAGCACAGGGGACACCCACACGTGTCCTTCTGTCCCAAAATAGGGACACCCAAGGTAGAACAAGTGTGGAAGTTGTTGGAGGTTTCAACTGAGCCATCAAACTGACAATAGGGAGTCACGGAATATCCTGAGTGGGAAGGGACCCACAGGGATCATCCAGCCCAACTCTCAGCCCTGCACACACCCCAACAATCC
>JAHLSL010000037.1:12750161-12784515 GCA_025920805.1 Petroica traversi
GTGTTACTGCTGGCCAGTGTTTGTTCTGGACACAGGGCACTGCTTGCTCCCACAGAGAGTGCTGCATTAACTGGCTGACAAGGCAGATCCATCCATCCATAACCTTGGGATCTTTATCTCTGCATTTGGCACCGGAGCCATCCTAGGCAGTTTGTTTTATCCCCATGGGGCTTCTCTGGCCCTTGGCAAGCCCTGCTCAGTGTCAGAGCACAGTGCTGCAGCCATGAGGATTTCCCTCTTTATCTAAATGAGATTCAAGGGTCGTCTCACACCAACACAACAAAATAGATAAGGCCCATAAAGTATCTGCAGAGGCAGTTTGCAAGTTCTAAACTTCCCAGGGACTAAGTTAACCTCACGTTTTGAGGAATGTTATTGGCCAATGCAAATAACAGACATAGTGTGATCCCTTATACAGTTATTTCAGTCCTGAACAATGCACAGCCACCCAAACTCTGATGGTCCTTGTGGGTGCCTTCCAACTCTGGGTATTCTGTGAAATCTCTGAATCAGAAATCATTTACTCTCGTGTTTGACTGCCCAGAAAGCCATGTGATTGTAGCATAAAATATAAAGGTTTTCTGTGATCTCTTAGTTCAGCTGCAGCTCCTACTGTGTTGTCTCAACTCCTCATGGACATCAAGGAGCAGGAGGAAAAAATCCACTTTAGAAACACTTTGAGAGGTCAAAATCCACAAATGTGCTTATTCTTAACTATGCTTTTTGTATAAAAATCCATTGGAAACAAAAGTAAGCATTAATCACATGGAAGGTTCCTTGCCCATGGCAGGTGGGTAGAATGAGGTAGTCTTTAAGTTCCATTCTAGCCCAAACCATTATGAGATTCTGTGACTTTATGAACATTTTATCTATCCTTTGAGTAGTGAGAAGGGGAATGTGAGGGAAATTGGGAAGAGGAGTCAATCCATCTGGCAGCAGAGGTGTCAGCCTGCCTTTGCTATGTTCCTGTCCCATCCCTGCTGGCAGAACATGGGAACATGCTTGGAGAGGACACAGTTGCAGCAGTCTGACTAAGAATCCCAAAAAAGACTTTATAAATGAGGGGCTAAAGTGCCCCTGGGGTGTGTGTGGTGAGCAGGGCAGAAAGCTCTTAGCCCTTTCTGAACTCAGGTAGGAAGGAATAGCTCCAAAAATGCAGATTTTAACAGTCCCTGCAGGGAGTGCTGGGAATCCCCCTGCCCTGACTGCACCCACTTTGTCCTTGTTTTGGACTGATGTTATCCCATATTTGGAGAGGTGTCCTTAAGCTCATTTTTCCTTTGCTTCAGGGCAAGCTGTCCCAATGGCCTCAGAAGGGCAAAGTGAGGATGCAGAAGGTGCAGCTGAGCCTCCTGCAGCTCCTGTGCAGAGGGACAGGACATTCCAGTGGGGATCCATCCTCGCTGCAGTGAAAGACCAGCTCCCATCCCTGGACTCTGACTCCTCCACAGTAAGCACTGACAATCTGCCTTTCTTGCCTTTGACTCTTAGAAAAAAATTCTCAAGGGGTTTTTCTCTTTCTTTCAAGATCAGCGTGGCCTTACCAGACATTTGGGGGGGGCTGGTGGGGTGTCCTGGGTGGGCTGCCTGTCCTGACTGTGGAACACTGTGTTCATCCACAGCCTTCTGGATTACCCTTAATTATCAGAGTGTAATTGCCACCTCCTCTCCCTCTATTTGGATTCTGCCCCTCTGCTCAGCTCAGGTGACCCCACCTGCCTCCAGCCCTGGGGCCTGGCACAGACTTGGAGCTCCTGGAGAGAGGCCAGAGGAGGCACCAGGATGATCAGAGGGATGGAACAGCTCTGCTGTGAAGAAAGGCTGAGACAACTGGGTTTGTTCAGCCTGGAAAAGAGAAGCTTTGGGATTATCTCATAGTAGCCTTCCAGAAGAGCTGGAGAGAGACTTGGAACAAGGGATGGAGGGACAGGACACAGGGAATGGCTTCCCACTGCCAGAGGGCAGGGATGGATGGGATATTGGGCAGGAATTGTTCCCTGGGAGGGTGGGCAGGCCCTGGCACAGGGTGCCCAGAGAAGCTGGGGCTGCCCCTGGATCCCTGGCAGTGCCCAAGGCCAGGCTGGACAGGGCTGGGAGCAGCCTGGGACAGTGGGAGGTGTCCCTGGGCATGGCAGGGAGTGTGACAAGATGGGCTTCGAGGTCCCTTCCAACCCAAACCATCCTGGTATTCCATGATATTATGGATTATTATGTATTTGAGGCTGGTGTCACATGTTCTCTCCACAAGCCAGGTTGCTTTTTCATCATTTTTACCTGCCAAAGAAACATAATTGCAGAAACCTTTTCATTTGAGGTGTGAGACTGAGAGGTGTTGTGCAGCATTCTTGACTGGTGCAGGTTTCTCCCTTGCTGGGTCGGGGCCAGGCTGTTCTTGGCTGCTGAACATCTCTGTTCTCAGGACAGCATCGATCTGGTGCTCCTCTCTAGTCCAAGATGCTCTGGCACTGACTTTTCTGAGCAGATAATATTTCTCAAGATTTGATTATTAGCAGCCTTTTGTTCAAATCAGAACTTTTTTTAAATTTGCAAACACGTATGAACTTGAAAAACGTTTTGCACACACAAAGGATATATTTTATCCCTACTTTGTGTGACCATTAATGGTACAAGGGGAGTCTTGTCAAATGTGAAAGAGCCAGAAATGCCTCCAGTAGGTATTTATTTGTTATTTATTATTTATTATAGATTATCTAGTATTTATTATTCATTATTTATTATTTATTATCTATTGTTTATTGTTAATCAATGATCCAAAGCAGTGTGATCTGGTGGATAAAGTGTTGATGGGGATTCCATGACTTGGGTTCTGCACCTCGATCTCTCTCTGTCATGCTGGACAAGCCCCATTCCCTCACTGGTCTCAGTTCCCTCTACCTATACTATTTTGATTATTTATTATTTAACCCTTGCATGTTAACATGTTTCTCCATGGTACAGATGAAGGCCCAACACTGAAATTATTTCTAGGCTTCCTTGTTGAGTTACAACCAGGCTAAACCAGAGGAGCAGCTCCATATTTTTGTGCCAAACACCATTTTATAACCCTAAATCATGCTGAACTCTTTTTTTTTTTTTTTTTTTTTTACAATCTCTAAATTCTCTGTTTCTATCCCACGTGGAAAAGATTTCTTGCAGAAGGAACTGAGGCAATCTGTCTGGCACTTCATTTGCATTCAAAAGATGTGGTTGTGTAATCCCTGTCCTGCTGAGGCTGCAGTTCCAGGGCTGCACCTTTGTCCAGGAGTTTCCACGTGCACAAAGATCCATTTGTGCCTCTGAAAGCTGTCACCTGGACATGCTCTGCTCCCACCTCCAAAAATGGCACTCACAAATGTGTTTTATGCCCTGAAGCCCTTTCCTTACCCTGATATGCAATTTATGAAGAGGAAAGATGTTCTGTTGCAGCTGGCTTCGAGTTAAGTTAATGACACCAGAGAGGATTCTCCGCAGTGTGAATTCCCAAAAATGCACCCTTGCAAAACAAAGGGACAGGCAGGAAAGCTGTGTCCTGACTGCTGAGGAGGTGCCTAATCTCCTTTTGGTGTCCATGCATAAGGATTCATCTCCAATGCATCTCTGATATTTAAAAAAGGGATTTTCAGAGCTCTCCAAGTGCTGCCCAACCAAACACAGATACTGTTTGCATTCTGAACAGGAATCAGGGTCCTGAAGGCAGTGAAAAGCCTTCATGGCCCTGCCTGGCCTCACCTGGGGCTCCCAGCAGCTCTATTTAAGCAAGGCTCTGGTCCTTCACTCCCTCTCTGAGCTGTGTTAAGGGAGTTTTGGTTTCCTGCTTGAGCCAGACATGTGAATTCACCTGTGAATTGACTTTCAGTCGTGATCCCTGACCTGCCTCATCACTCCAGAACTGCCCAAGGATCTGGAGTTTTGCCTCAGCCTGGTTGCTCCCCCTGGTCCATTCTGCTCGTTCTTCTTGGGTGCTGTGGGACTGGGCTTTGCCTGCTGAGGCCTCACCTTTCCAGTCCCTGAGAATCCCAAAATCCCAGAATGATTTGGGTTGGAGGGATCTTAAAGCCCATCCAGTTCCACCCCGTGCCATGACACCTTCCACTGTCCCAGGTGGCTCCAGCCTGGCCTTGGGCACTGCCAGGGATCCAGGGGCAGCCACAGCTTCTCTCCCTCACCCTCCCAGGGAACAATTCCTTCCCAATATCCCATCCATCCCTGCCCTCTGGCAGTGGGAAGCCATTCCCCCTTGTCCTGGCATACCCTTGTAAATATTGAGTAGCTCTGCTGTTGCTTCTGATGGTGAATGAAGTGCAGAGAATCACTTGGGAGTTAGAGAACTTCCCACACTTGCCCTTGCTTTTCTCAGCATGATGTTTGTCTTCAGCCTCCATGGGAACTCGATGTTTTACATGTTTTTTACATTTGTAGCTTGCTGAAATGTTGGGTTGGTGACTCTTGAGCTACCAGACTGTCTGGTAGAAGTGTGACTGCAAGGAACCTTCTTGTCTCTGCACTTCGAGAGGTGACAACATGGGAGTTGTCCCTGCAAGCCAGATATTCCAATATCACTGAGTATTGCAGTCTCCTGTTTAATTTATCTTTTTTTTCCTGTTTTCAGTCTGATTGTGAGAATGATGAGGAGCTTTTCATCTTCCAGCGGGACCTGCCAAACTTAATTCCGGACCTGTCGGAAGAACTGATGATGTTTTCCCTGGAAGACTCCCAGGAGCAGGTTGGGACTGTTGTGTGTGGGCTGAGCTGTCACCCCTCTCTGCTGCCTGTCCCCAGTGTGGGCAGCTGTTGGTGTCTGAACTATTTGTCTGAATTGGAAAAACTTAGTCCTCACTATTTTCTCCCACCAGAAAATAGAACTCTTTTTCTTTTTTTTGCAGTGTCCCTTTAAAGTTTTCTCTGTTCTTGAGATTTTTTAGACACTTTTTGTCCCATCTCCTGGCAGTTTTTATTGTCCCTTTATTTTTTTTCTTTCCTGTGCACGAATTAACACTGTGCAATCATTTTATGCGTCTAGAAAATGAATTAGGACAGTGCAGGAAAAGTATGAAGTTTAGTCTTTGAACAGCTTTTCTGGGATAAAATAATCTCATTGTTCCTTCAGTGATGAAGATAAATCCATAGACTCACGGACAGGTTTGGGTTGGGATAATGGGCACATGTAAGAAAATGTAACTTAAAGGATGATTAGCACTGAAATTAAAGTTTCTGGAAAGTAAACAGTCTCACTGTTTTCCATGAGGGATATGGTGTGGGTTGTTTCCATATGGTGTCTGAGCTGGAACTGTTGCCTTCCAATCACTCTGTTTTGGTTTATTTTCCACTTCCAAAGCTCAAGGAGATTGGCCTTCTGCATGTTTGTGCTTTCTCTACCTGCAGCAAATCCAGGAGACAGAAAGACTTCGATGGGAGATCTGGAACGGAGACCTGGAAAGTTTTGACTTTCAGGAACAAACAGATGGTGCCCAAATCATTGCAAAAGAAGACGTACAAATGATTAAAGATGAGGCTCCTGAACCTGCCAAGCAGACTGAAGAAATGCCAAGCCAAAAGGGAGCTGTTCTTGAAGAGTCTCCCTCAGCTTCAACAGATCACCCTGAGGAGAAAGAACTGAGCAGGACACAGGCCAAGGAAAGAGGGAGCTCCTGGTTTAGTCCAGCAGTGTCTGTGGAAGAGCTGTGCAATAGAAAGGAGAGAAAAAAGCTGATAGAGACAAAGATACTCTCCAAAATCATTGTGGAGCCATCCCCAAAGCAGGATGTCAAGCCTCCCTCCCATGGAATCAGCAATGGCCTAGGAAGATTTGCAAAGGAAGAAACCTCAGCTGAGCATCTTGGAGAAGTGACCCATTTGTCACTGCAGGCAAGTGGCCCTAAAATAAAGCTTTGGGGTGGAGGCACAGTGCAGTGCCTGCACAATCCCACTGCAGAGAGGAACTGAAGTGCCCAATTCTCACACAACATAGGGGCTGTGTGTTAGACAAGCACCAAAAGCTGTCCCAGAGCTGCCAGTGCAAGTCCAAACCATGGCAAAAGCAGCAAGGTCCATGGAAGTGTTCAGGGAAGTCAGCCACAGCACCTGTCCCTGGGAAGGCAAGGAATTTTTCAGGTCCCAGGCAGACTTTGCATTAAAACAGGGAGCTTTCTGGCCTTCCAGTGAAGTGCTGGGGGTGAGGAGGTGTTTACGGTTGTTCCTGAAGTCCTAAGTCTCACCCAGCTAAGGCAGTTGGGATGAGCAGCTCAGTGTTAACTGGGATGTGGCCCAGAGTGGGGAGGTGGCTCTCTTCAGCACTGAGTTATAAATGTGCCTGTATTGATTCTGAGTTCATTAGGACTTAATCAGCACAGAAGAGGACCTGATCTTTATGTTCAAAGCCTTCCACAGGTCAGAGTACAGATGTTTCCCTTCCCCTTTCATGTATTCACAGAAATGAACTTTTTGATGTTAGAGCTGTTCCAGTCCAGGCAAATCATGCAGCTGCTGGCCTGTGAGTTAAACTGTGCTGCATCATTGAAGGACATCTTTTTCAAGTGGGTCTGGATGTAATTCCCAGCTCACCTCATAGAATTCAGTGTCTCTGTTAATTCAGGAGGCACCATTTGCCTTTCAGAACCTGTTTGATATCAGTGACTTCAATGAGCTGAAGTCTGGTGCTTTTAGGTGAGTTCTGAGACAGGCTCAGTGTGTTCTCACTTTCATTTGGAAGGGGGTTGGTGCTCCCCAGCTCAGTCAGACACCTCACTTTGTGTGAAGTTGCTAAACCTAATATACAGTTTCTTCTTGATTCTTACCAGTTCATTTGAATTTTTTTTTTCTTAAGTTCTTTTCTGTATTAGAAATGGAATTGTGCAAACCTTCATTTTTTTTTCTTCTGGATCTTCTGGATCTTAACCAGTGCTGCAGTGTTAGAATAGATCTGATAGGTTCAGATCAGAAGGTTCAGATATGTGTGATTTACTGCACAGGAAGGAGGGAAAACCTTCTGTTAAGAGGGGCAGATGCTGGAGGTTTTACAAGATGAAACTGCTGGGTTTGGAGGCTGCAGAAGCTTTTTTAAAGGCCTTGAGTGGTTGTGTGAAATGCATGTTTGTGGCAGTGGTGTCATTGTCACAGCTCACAGCCCCCCTTCCTTTCAATGAAACTCGTAAGCACTTCTAATTTCTGGTGATGATATTTCATGTGGGTGTGGATACTTTTCATTAAAATTTCAATTTCAAATAATGTTCAGAGGGGAAAGCAAAGAGTGGTTTAAATGCACGTGGACTTCCATGGCAGCCTCTTGTACCTGAGGTAGGTGAGTCTGCCCTCAGCCAGGGCATGTGGATTCAGAGCAGGGAAATGGATCATCCTCTCTTGAGGATGGGGTGAGCAGCTCTGAGATATTATCTGATACTGACTGGACCCAGAGCAATGGGAATTCACCTGCTCAGAAGCTGGAGGGGGTGAAAAAGGCTCATTTCAAAGAACTGAAGAGCCAGAGGTCCTTCTTCTGTGGGTGGCAGTGAGAAATTCTCACATTATTCAGGATCAGAATGCACATGCTTGGCCTTGTATCAGGCCACCTTTTAATCTGTTCCACTGTCTCCACTGTGATTTTTTGGAGTTTTATCAAAAGGTTTAATTATTCTCAGAGAAAAAGCCTCAGCAGAAGTAGCTGGAGCAGCTGGAGGGATGCAATGTCTGAAGGGATGTAATAAATGCATTCCTTTCCTTGCAGCACTTCCTCTGGCATTGCTGAAATCAAGCTGGCACCAAAATTAGGGGTGGTCTTTTGGGAGCAAACTTTCCATCACATTTCTCTTGTCTTCTTTCAGAATATTAAGAAATGGGATCTAGACAAGGATCTTGAGGAGCTGGAGCAGCAGAGAGACAAAACTCATGCAGAAGTTGCTTTCTTCCCAGCAGATTATGGTAATGTCACCAGCTGAAAGTGCATAAAAATAAAGAAAACACAGGTTCCTGTATTTAAGTCATTCCCTGCAGCATAATTTTGAATGCTGGAATCATAGTGGGTTTTTTAAATGCTTCTAAAACATGTTTAATTAGCTTCTCTCAAGATTTCATCTAGGTTTCTTAGCCTGAAGCCAGTGCTTCATAGCCTGCCATGGGCCAGACAAGCCAGTTACCATATCTTTTTCCTTCCCCTGCTGCCAGCCTATGGGCAAAGGGACAATGTGAACATGGGGAGTATTGGGTGATCCCATGGCAGAAGATCACGTGATGATTATTTTGTTGTCTTCCACAGAGACCTTCAGGAGGAAGTCTGAAGAGGAGCTCTTGCAGAGGCTGGGACAGCTCAGTGCCATGCAGTCCAGGGCAGTGTCCCCTCCCTGTGGGTGGCCACCAGCCAAGCTCTGCTCCTTCCAGGGACAGCAGGACAATAAGTGAGTCCTTTTCTGTCACATATCCCAGCTAATCCTGGCTGCCAGAATGGATACCTGGGAACTCCTGTCTTCCTCAGGGGGTTTTCTCTGTAGCCTTGCATTGCAGCTGACATTGCAGTTGGAATACTCACTCATTCAGATCCATTTGATGATAACACCTTGGCACTCTCCATCAGCCTTTGTCTGGACCTTTCCAGACAGTTGGGATAATTGGGAAAGGCAGGAAAATGAGGCTAAGCCAATTGTCCTGCTCACCTCTTTTTTCATCTACAGTACCAGCTTCTCTTACTGGTACCTCAATTGAGCAAAAACACTCAGGATGATTTTCTCTCGATGTCAGTGGAGATGTCAGTGCTTCTTGGAGGTTTCTGTGTGAAGGAAGAGCATTTTCAGGCTGTTCAGAGGGAACAGCATCAATGGTGGCAGCACAGAGGAAATAACGAGTGAAAAAGTGGGGGGAAGGTGGGATGTATCCTCCTTGCCAGGGCAGGGTGATTTGTACTTTATGTGCCTGGGAGGATAAAATGGAATTGCCAGCAGAGGCAGAGAGGAAAGGGGGACTTGTTCTTACACTGAGATGTCAAAAGTTGTGATCTCTCTGGTGCCTGCCTTTGTTCTCCAGAACAATTTGGTGGTGTCACATTTTGAGAACTAAATATCTCTCTTCATCCTGCCAGTGGTCTTTGTTCCTGGGGGAGGCTGAGTACTTGAATTTTGATAGCAGGCAGAAGCAGAGCTGGAATCTGTGTGGTAGCCAAGCTCAAAGCTCCTTTCTCAGTCCAGTTTTGATCCCAATCCACTCCCTGCAGGATTCCCTGTGTGGGTAAGGCACAGGATATGCTGAGATGGTGTTTTCTGTGTGTAGGGATGTTGCCTTGCTGTCACCCCCACCAAGCTCTCTGAGCATGAGCAGGATGAGATTCCAGGGCCTGCCAAAACCTGCAACTGTGTACATAGATTTGAGAGATGCTGAGCCACAAAAGCCAGTGACAGTCCCTGAAGAGGAATCAAGGTAAATCCTAGCTGTACTGGGAGTGAGAAATAAGTAATAGAAAGTGAGAAACTTAAACGTAAACCTTTCTGAACCTCCTACTTGTGAAATGGAACTTCAAAAATGTTCTTTCACACCTCTGTCATAAGAAGAAACCTTGTAGTTAGCAAACAGCTAATAGATAATAAACAGGTAAACATTTTGGTCTAGTTGCTTGAATGTTTTAATTTTCTTTTGCTAGAGTAATAGTGTGAAGAACTCTCCGTAACACCTGGAGGTCTTCCCTGGAAGTCTCCCTTTTTCCTCATTTTCTAAATTTGGAAATTTGGAAATTTAGAAATTACCAAGAGCCAACATTCAGTTGGAACAGAGTTAATTAATATTATAAACAATATGCATTGTTTCACAGTGCAAGTGACAGCTCCTCCTCCTCCTCCTCTGAAGAAGAAGAGACTGTGATGATTAAGGATGAAGCAGAAAGGAGAATGTAAGATTTCTTTCCAGGACCTTGGTTCAAATGATATGATAGTAATTTTTTCTGAAACTAAAATTGCCCTAACAGTGACCCCAGTGAAAGTTTATGTAACTTAAATATCTCCATTCCTGGTCTTCACAGCAAAAACAAAAACAAAAGAAAAGAAACCCAACCAAACAACAAAAAAACCACCCCAGGAATGTAAGTGCTGCAGAGTGGCCCCAGGAGGTCACTCTTTCCCTGTTGCATGGTAAAGCTACCAAAGCCAGAGAGTTGTTGATCCTTGAGGCAATGCTTGCACCTGTCCAGCTGCTGGGACAGCTCAAAAACAGCCAGAGGTGCCCTGGGGGCTGGAAAATGTGACTCTTTCTCCAGACCTGTGTGAGTGACACCAGAACTGTGCTTGACATGACTCAGAACCAAACTTTGGAAATGTTGTAGGAAGTTGACTCAGACCTTTATTTTTAGAAATAATAAAATAGGCTGCAATGGATAGAGATTTAAAGAGAGTATTGACTACATTGAATGGGCAGGGACACTCCCAATTCTCCTTAATTGGAGGGGAAAGGGGAGAGGGTGTAATGGGTGGAATCCTAAAGTGTGAATTCCACAACAGACAGAGATGTTTACCCTTTTGTTGCTAAACTCCTGGATTCATATCCATAGGTTATCAGATATTTGCTTAATGTGAAGCTGAGGTGTCAAATTTATCAATCTTCCTGCATTCGTGCTCTGGGTTCCATTTGGAATTCTGCAGCCTGGAAGTTCAAACCACAACAGGGCAGGGGACAAGCAGAACATGTGTCTTCTTGTGCCAGCCACTGACACTCCTTTTAATGCTTTGGAAGAAGAGATGATTTGACAAGGAACAGAGCCCAAGCAATGTAATTTAGAACATCTAATCCAAACCCAGTGGAAAGCAGGGACAAGGTGAGGCTTGGGGAACTCTCCCTGGCACTGCCACAAGTTCAGCAGTTCCATCAGTGTCAATCTGCAGTGATGGAAAGCAGAGCTTGGATTTTGATTCACCTTAATGTTGCTGAGAACATGCACAAATGTAATGCCTGGCAAATGCTGCTCAGTTCTGGCTGTAAATAAGAAATCCTCTTGACCTCAGCAGGGCAGGATTCTGATCCCATTCACAAGGGGTCAGTCCAGTTTCACTTTTGTGTGGAACAAATTATTAAGCAGGAATTATTATTCTGTACATGCAGATTATGTCATGACAGGACATTCCACTATCACAGCAATGTGCTTGTTGACAGTTCAGCAGTCTCTTTGAGGAAATTAAGCCAAACACTCAACAATTCTAATAATATTAGAAAAAAGTTTTCATCTGCATTTATTTGAACCCCACCCCCCTGTATCCAAAGGGTACAAAAATCTATAGGCTCTGATTTCCATACAAACCATACATTTGATCAGGGCTCTTCTGGTGGGTGTTTGTGTTGTGCCTGAATGCAGAAGAGGTAAATAAATTGCCAGAAAGGTCAATTTTGTGTCCTGGCTCTGTTTGTGTCACCTGAGTGCTGGTGCTGCTGTCACCCACAGTTATTATTCCTGTAGATGCCCAGTCCTTGTTTTGAGCTGTCATTGTATGAGAAGTTCCACAGAGACTGAGTTTGTTGCTATAATGCTTTATCTTGATGAAATCAGGTTTTTGTTTCCTTTGCAGGAGGAACTGCTCAGGGAAGAGCCTGTTACTGCAACAGCTCCGAGCAGCCCGTAAGGAGGCCCTGGAGCTTCTTCCTAAAGCTCCTGTTCCAGCTGAGAAACTGCATCTAGAAAGGCTGCAAGACAGAGGTTCCTCTGAGAAAAGTCAAACCCAAGCTTGTGAAGTGAGGCAAGAGACAAATGAGGTGGTTCCCAGGAAAATTGTAAGATTGGAACCAGACAAGGAAAGTGCCCCCTTATCAAGCTGTGGGGACAACGGAGTTGGCCCAGAGAAAGAGAACAAAACAAAGGCTGAGAAGATTCAAAATGCAGGAGATGCTCCAGAGTGCCCTCAAATTACAGCAGAATTGCCAAGGTATCCCACAAGAAAAGTAATCAGTGGGTTTGGATGTGGCTTCTCTAATTGTCCAGGATTGAAGAGCATTGCTTACCTGGGTTGGGTGCTGGAGCAAGAGGGTGTCTGGTTTTGTTACCTGGGAAGAACAACAATCCTGCTGGGAGCTTTAGAGGCAGCCTCAGAGGGGCCTGGCATTAGATGAGCTATGGCACTTCTGACACTGTAAATTGAACCTTTTTCTTTAGCTTTTATTCTACTGAAGAGGAGGATAACACAATATTGATCTCCTTTAGGAACAACAGCTCTGACATTTCCTAAGCACAGCTTCCTAGAAAATAGGTCTGGAAGGGTCAGTCTCCCTGTGCCAATAAAGAATGAGGTAAAATGTAATATCTCCTGGCAGATCTTTAGAGAACTTGATCTTGAAATCCTCAATGGTGAGGATTCCTTGACTCCCAGGTAGTACATTTTGCTGTTTAATTATCCTTAGAGTTGTAAAGCTTTTCATTGTCTAACTTAAATTATCCCCTCTCCAACTTAAGCTTATTTTTGTTGTGTTCCCAGAAGGAATGGAAAATGGTTTATTCTGTTTCTCAGTATAAAACACCTTTTACAAACTGAGAGATGTATCAGTCTCCTCTTGTAATCTTTTTCTTCCAAACAAAGAAATTCTGACTCTTTGCCACCAAGAAAAATGCAAGATCTTGGAGTTACAAAGTAGACCCGTGAGGAATGCCACAGGAATATCTTGGAAAGCTTTAAAAAGTAGAAATGGGAGTGCTATCAGTTGAAGAAATTGCAGAGTTCTTTGGGCCTCTGCCTCCCTGGGCTTAGTTTAATGTAGTGTGTTCTACAGAAAGTCTCATTTCAAAGTGAAATCAGGTGCTCACCTGCCCAACTGTTTGGGAGAGCTCCATTATGCTGCCTTTTCAAAGGTTATATCCTGCTATTTTCAGAGTGAAATTTAACATTCTGACTTTGACATATGAGCCCTGGAAAGAATTAGGATCTGCCTGCTCTGGAGACTATTACTGTGTCAGAGTTAAACACTTGCCTGCCCTGCCTCTTAGACACCTCAGCTGCTGTACCTGCTTTAAATGGCAGCTGGTTGCTTGCAGGGCCTTTTCCCTCTGGAATTCCTGACATTAAGCTCATTGCTGCCATCAGGAATCCTAAACTCCATTTTGGTCACCTGTTAGCCTGAGATGGCAGCCCATGGCCAGGCAAGAATGTGGGTTATTTATTGTCTCTGAGTGATAACTCAGTGATTTCAACTGATTTCAGTTTTCTCTCTTGCTTTTCTATTTATTGCTGGGGCACCTGGGGCTGGAAGAATTCAGAAGAAATTGAACTTTGTGTTTGCCATGGAAATGGCAGATGAAATCTTTCTGCAGGCATCCAGAAGTAGAAAGATGGGAGGTCTTGAGGTGAAATTTCTCTGTCCTATCCTATAGCAGATAGGAAAGGAAATGGGAATCTTGGTGTGGAGATGGGGACACATCACAAACACATCTCTGCTTTAAGGGGTTTTGATCTCCACATAGATCATCACCACTCATCACAAGTTTGCTCTCTGCTCCTTTTCTTTGAGGTTTTCTTGTTTCTTAGAGAGTTGATTTCATCCACTGACAAGTTCTTGTGTCCCCCCACAAACACCAGGATTACTTTCTAAATCTATTTTAGCCTTTCATGTCATGATTCCCCCTCAAGTGTGGGGTTTAAATATGAGAAAAAAAGCAATGCAACCAGATGAACAAGTGGCTTTTTTTCCCAAATGAAAAGCTTAACCCGTGTATTTTTCAGGAGAGAAGGAAGTGAAAGAGAGCCATCCCAAAAGGAAGAGGAGAGGAAGGAGAGGCAGAGGAGGTGCAGACTGCAGGAGCAGCTGGAGCAGTGGCAGCCCCAGTGCTCGGTGTGGGGGCAGCAGCCCATGGCAGAGAACACCCCCCTCCTGTTCCACATGGTCAGTGCCTTGGGGGCTGGGAGCAAAATGGCTTTTTATTGCTTTATTTCAAATCTAATGTTACAGAGCACCATCACCTGAGGAGAGGAGCAGCCCTAAGCTCTTCATTCTCTCACACACAGGGAGGATTCCCCACTTCCCTGTGCAGGGAGAGCTCCCCAAGCAGTGCCCTCAGGTTCTGACCTGTCAGGGCTTGCTGGAATCAGTGGCCTCAGTGTCATCTGCTTCACAGGAGCCAGAGTCTCCCACATGAATTTTCATAACTTTTCCTAAATGAATGAAATATTTTACATGCTCTGCTGAGTCCTGCCCCATTGTCTGCCCCCAGCAACTTCATGGTTCACTTTTGTGGGTAGGTTTTGGGGATTGTGGGTTTAATATAGGTTTTTCTCCTGATTAAGGGGTTATGAAATGATCCTGATTTTTCCCAAAGCCAACACATGGCTTGGAGGACAGGGATGTGGTTGTTCCTCAGAGGATTTATCTCTATCCCTGCCCTTAGCAGAGGGGCTGGAATGAGATGAGCTTTAAGATCACTCCCAACCAACCCATTCCATGATTCTGTGACAGCAGTCCTGCTTCATCCATGCCCTGATTGTGCTGAACTCAAGGCCAGGTAACAAGGTCAGAGGAGGTGAGAAACTGCAAAATCACCACAAATCCACCACAATGATTTATTTGGGCTAATGCCAATAACAAAGCTCTTTAGTCAGTACAGAAGATGAAAGACTTCACAGCCCTAGATTTGGGGCTGGACCATTCAGGTTTGTTTTGTAAATTGATTGCTGTGGTTGTGGAGATTTGAAAGCTCATTGTATTTAGCACTGGATTAGTCAGTGAGGAGGAGTAAAGGACTGAAAAGCTCCCAGCTGAGTTTCCCTCTGCCAGCCTGCTTTGTCAAGGACAGCACAGTGCCCAGAACTCTGCCTTGGAGGTGTAAAAGTTGTGTATCCTTTGGATTTGCTTCTCCCTGGCTGCTGGCAGGGACCACCCACTTCCATTTAGCCCTTATTCAGATGCAGACACTCACTTGCTCCTCAGAAATGCACATGGGCCCTGCTCTCCCCTTCCTGCAATGCAGCAGGCAGTGCAGAATTACTCTGGGTTTGGTCATTTCCCATACTTGCTGTGCTGATGCCAATAAAATGGGGATGGGTTTGGTGATGTGCTTTGTCTCAGCAGAGCTCAGGGTGGATCTGTGCTGGAAGTGGAGCTGTAAATGTTCCCTAAGGGTTGGGATGATGTTCCAGTGGTGGCAGCAGGGACAGGGGCTGCTGTCACCAGCCCAGGCTCCTGCTGCCTGTGCAAAGCTCTACCAGTGCCCTGAAAGTGTCACTTGTTACACAGTGACAGGACAAGGGACAGGGGGTTTAACCTGTCCGAGGGCAGGGATGGATGGGATATTGGGGACAAATCCTTCCCTGTGAGGGTGGGGAGGCCCTGGCACAGAGAAGCTGTGGCTGCCCCATCCCTGGCAGGATCCAAGGCCAGTCTGGAGCAGCCTGGGACAGTGGAAGGTGTCCCTGCCCATGGCAGGGGTGGAATGAGATGATCTTTATGGCCCTTCCCACCAAACCATTCCATGATCCCAAAGTAAGGGCCAGCCTGCTCCAGGGGAACCTGTCTGACCTCCCAAGGCACTGGCAGTAAAAGCAAATCAGCACATCCCATAATAACCCTGTTGTCTGGGCAGCTCTGCTCTTAGTTCTTATTCAGAAATATTCATTACTAAAATAAAGGATAAAAAATGTATCTACATCATCTATCAAATACAACAGTCCTTTATAAGATTACTTGAAACCCGCCTTGATAGCAGCATTTTTTCTTTGATTTTGAACAGGGTTTTCTTTCTTTTTTTATCAACACAGAGAGAAAATCTTGACTGTTTAGATATTTTAAAGGAAACTCCCTGTAATTTGGCAGCTATGTCTCAGTTAAAATATCTAATATCTATATATAAACACGTATATTCAAAGATCAAGCCCTGGAGTTTGACAGAGTAGCACACTTGCAAATTTGTTTTGTAAGTCCTTTGTTTTGGCAGTGATAGATGTTCAGATCTGGAACACTTGTCACAGTTTCCAGAAGTCCTCTGACCATTTATAATGTACATAAATAATTGAATTGAATAATAATCAGAGGGAAAGTTTAGAAAGTCTGCAATTACTGTGGCTGAGGTGCTGGGAAAGACTGGCAAAGGAAATTTAAAAAGCTGCATTAGGGTTACATTAGAGTTCTTGTCTGAAATGTAAAAGCAGATCTAATGTGCTGTCTCCTTTTCCTTAACCCAGTTCAGTCAAACTCTGTCCTCAGCTTCACTCTGTGAGTCAGGGTTGGGAGAGGTAACTTGGGAGACTGAGAATTCACTTCCAGGGGCACTTCAGCTGCTAAAGAAGGGGCTGAGATCCAGTAGATTTTCAAGACATGCAGGTGCCCATTCCCTGCAAAATCAGTGGGTTCTTTCTAAGAATTCTACCTGTCAAGTCTTTAGGTGTCTGAACGCTTGGGAAATCTGGCAATATTAGTTTTAAAAATAATGCAGGGGAGAACCTGATTTTTTTAATGCTGTGTTTTGGTTTTGTTTTTTTCTTTCTCTGCATCACCCAATCTTCTGGTGAAATTTAAGACTGGCATGAGCCCCCTAACCACTTTATTTACACCTTTGGATCTGGTTCAGAGCTAATGTAAGCACCTAGAGTTCTGGGAAAGCCAGCAGAGTGGTGGTGTGAGCCTTGGGTCAGGATGAATTAATAGTTTAGAGGAACACCACAGGGTTTGTTTCAGTATTTGAGCATTTTTATTGATGAGGGAGACAGAAGCAATACTCACAGTAGGTAAAGCAGTTAAATGGAGGATGTAAAATGAAATGGGTTTGATCTGTCACTTCATTCATCTTGCTTATTGTGATAAGTAACTTAGTGCTGGTGTTGTTTTCCTGTCACATTCCCATTAGTGGGATCCAGCTAATGGTGGTGACTTTTGCCAGACTCAGAATTGAGTTTTATGTCAGGAGCAGCACAGGCAGGTTATTCTAAGGATATCACAGGATCCCAGACTGGTTTGGGTTGGCAGGGACCCCAAAGCCCATCCAGTGCCACACCCTGCCATGCCTAGGGACACCTCCCACTGTCCCAGGCTGCTCCCAGCCCTGTCCAGCCTGGCCTTGGGCACTGCCAGGGATCCAGGGGCAGCCCCAGCTTCTCTGGGCACCCTGTGCCAGGGCCTGCCCACCCTCCCAGGGAACAATTCCTGCCCAATATCCCATCCATCCCTGCCCTCTGGCAGTGGGAAGCCATTGGGGAAGACAAAGCAGGGTGTGCAGGTGAGACAGGGCAGGCAGGGCAGTCCCTTGGTCCCCAAGGAGCAGCAGAGCAGCTCCAGTGAGGGTGGCCAGGTGGCAAATGTGTGGCAATGAGGAGATCAAGGCAGAAAGCCAAGGCAGGGACAGGACCCAGGGCCAGCCCAGAGATCACCCAGGGGGTCTGGAGTGATGGAACAGGGCTGAGCTGGAGCCACAGAGTCAGAGCAGTCAGAGCAGTCAATGCAGGGAGCCCAGGCAGAGGCAGAGCTGCTCTGCAGCTTGTCCAGGCCCAAGGGAAATGTCTCTGCTGAAAAAGCAGCTTCACAGAGCTCCTTTCCCAGCAGCCCCACGTGAAGTGAAACACCTGAGCTTGTTCAGACCTGGCCTTGAACACTGCAGCCAAACCCCTGCATGGCCCTGGCACTTCCCATCCAGGCCTGGAACTAATTTAACACAGAACAACTCGAATTTAGCTTGTATCCATCTCTTTTATTATTGGGATAAAGTAGGAGTTTTCAGCAGGGCTTCAGCTTGATTCTCCATTTATTGCTTTATCATGATATGGCAGAACAAGATAATGTTGTTGGAGAGCTATTAGAAACCACCTTGTAACCAGCCCCTTATAAACACAGTTTTATCTCCCTTACACAGCCACAGTGGTTGGGAAATGAATGTGTTGACTCATACTGAGCATCTCATTTTTCTTGGCATTCACAATCACTTTGGCTAACCTTGTATTAGTAATTATATTACCACGATCCTCATCTCATTGCAGCTTAGCCTTACAGCTGCCTTACAAAACAAGAACATCCAGGCTCAACAGTGTCATTCTACCTTAACAAATAGATGATGTGGGTACTTTCCTTTCCATCTTGTAAACACAGGCTCCAGCACCTTTTTGTCAGAATCAGCAGGTTCTCTGTGTTAACACACCATTGACTCAGCTCGCTGGTGTCAGATAGAATTCTCAACCACAAGATTTTCTACTTGCATTGCCACAAAATTACCAATATACTGTGGTCACATCCTCCCTCGCCCTTTGAAGGCCTTGTTCTTTCTTTGATCTGATATTTCTTCAGGGGAAAATCCCTGACAAAATCCAAATTTACCATCCCGAGTGGTGCTGAAGTGTTGTGCATTCTGCTGCTGGGACAGTTACCCTGCAGCAGCACGGTCTGCCTGAAAGTAGGGATTGATTTCCAAAACTTGTGCAAGTATTTTTAGTTCAGTTACTGCCCCCAGAAGTTATTTTTAAGTAGGAGGTGCCTTGATCTGCACATTGTCAGTGAAATGCTTTTGATTCTTCACCTGTCTTCCTGAAATAGGTGTCTGTGATTGCCATTGCTATTCCATGGGTGTTTTGATCTTTTTAAGGCAAGAGTGCTGACATCAACATTGGAAATTGCCCTTTTCTTCATCTTTGGGTTGTTCAAGCCGTTGTGGATCCCGGGATCCCAGCACTTCACCAGCTGGACCAGGGCACTTGGGCACCTCCCCAGCTCCACTGGAGCTGCTCACATGACTGCACTGAGGTGGTGGCCTCAGCACTGTTTAAAAATACACCACTTTTATTGCTGGGAGGAAAATGCATAAAGGAAAAGGACTGTAGAAAGTCAAATAATTGGCTCCACTTAAAGAATGGATGAAAGCCTGATCAACCACTCATGCAGGAATAGGTTTTGTGCCACTTCCTTACAGAAATGCCAGTTTATCCCCCAAAATGTGGTGCAGTGCATCTATTTGGGGAAGCTGAAGAAACCTATAAAATCTTTTTATGATTATAAAGATTTCATGACACAGTAGTTGCATTTTTCTATATCTGTATTACTCCAATTGTGATCTTGGTATTACAAATCACCTGTCACCAAATGTTTTCAATGACACTGGACCAAACAACTGCATTTGTGTGAATGTAACTACAACAGCATTTAGCCTTTACTATTATTTCAATATAGCTTTGAAAAACACCATTAATTATAAAAATCGCTGAATATTTCCTACACTATTTTTTTTTGGCCACCAGAGCCGAGTTTGGGTTGTGCTTGGCTCCAGGTGCTCTCCCTGTTGGGCTGATGCCACAGTTGTGGCCACAGTTGTGCCCAACAGCCACCAGATGGCCCCTGAATTCCTCCTTTTTCTTTTTTTTCCTGCCAGGCATTTAATGAGTTCCTGAAACAAGATTAAAATCTCTTGTACTTAATGAACCCTCTGCCTCGACTCAAGAAAGGCTTAAAAATAAACTAAGGCAATTAGAGATGGAGTTAAACTTAGCACACAGAGACAGAAGGCCAAGATTCCTGTTTGTGCCACCAGTCCAGCACACAGCATTTGGAATAGATGGAAGATCCCAAGGAAATGCTTTTCCAGCATGGGTGGCTGGCAGCTGGCACAGAGCCTGTGTTTCTGGCCTCCTCTTCATCTTCCCACATGGTGCCAGGGAAAGCAAACGGGGGGATTTGCTGGCACAGCACTTTGGTGGAGGAGCTGCTTCCTGCTGTCCCTGGCTGTGGGCACAAATCCCAGGAGCTGGGGCTCAGGATGGCACAGACCTGACCTCAGCATTAGCCTTTATGGGCAGCCAGAGGGTCTGGGCCTTACATGTCTGTGTTATAAACAGCTCCCCCCACCCAGCAGGTGTTTGCTCTGTGTTCCCAGAGTCAGGGATGTTCTGGAAGTGTCCAGGCTCTCTTAGGGCAGGTTGTACTTCCCATCCTGATGGTTCCTCTCCCCAGCTCTGCTCACGCCACCAGAGCAGCTCCAAGAGCCACACTGTAAAGCTGCTTTCATAACCTTTGGCTGCTTTAAGAGGTTTTCCAGCCAAATTGCTGTAAGAAATGCTCAGAACCAGGAAATTCACCTGTGCTGAATGCAACAGGGTCACCAAAAAGCCATGGAGAATCTTCCATGCAAACCTGGAGAGCCACTCTGATGGCTCCCAGGGGCTCCCATTTCTGTGCTTTTTCCAGCTGTGGAAGGAATTGAAGAACAGGGCTTTACAAAGCAGTGAGTTCTTGCAGTGCTGCTTCTCTGAGTGCAGTTTGAAAAGGCCCCAGGATAATGTGAGATATTTAATCCTTTATATTCCTCGGCATATCTTGGAAGTGATTAAAATGAGTTTAGGCTTATTCCTCAATACACTCCTGCCTGAGTTTGACAGATGGGAACATTGGTTGCTGTTGCTTAAGGGAAAGGTTAATACGAGGAAAAGGAGCAGAGTTTCCAGGATTCCATGCATGAACTTGCTGCCAGCAGAGGTCCTGAACACTCCTCCATTCACATTAGCAGGATGTCCACATTAAACTTGAAGACAATAATGTAAAATGTCCATGAGCCAAATTCTATTTCTCATCTCCGAGAGGGCAGGAGGACATGAAACCATCTCTGGGCTTTTTGTCTCCTTGGGTCCTGCTCCATGCCAGGCCTGTGCTGGCAGCAGGAGGAGCTGCCCTGGGTTTGCAGTGGCTCTGAACAAGCACCAGTCACGTTTAATTACGCAGAGAAACAAACATTTTCTCTCTCTTGGAATCAAAATAGAATTCCCAACTCCTGGCCTTACCTCAGGGCTGTGATCTCTGATGCTATTTGTAGATGAAAGGAGGCTGAACCTGCCCCTCTGTTTTTCCAAGGGAATGTACAGGCTTGTCTGTTAAAGGAACTGCAGGGTTTAAACTGCACTCCTGCTTTTCCTCATGCCTTCTTGTTCAGCACTGACTTAGGCTGGGCTCGTGTTCCAAATCTCAGCACACAGGGGGATAAGCTTGGTCACAACTTGTAAACACATTATTCCACAAATACTCATTATGGGGCATTATTCTCAGTGGCAGGGAATGGAATTCAGGGCTTTATCTGAGATTATGGAGTGGAAGAATCGTGCAGTTATTTTTATTTTGCAAACACAGAGCTCTACCCAGCTCTGTGCCAAGCACCTGGAGTTCCCACCAGCTTCAGGGAACACTGGAAGCACTTAGCAGTTCTCAGGCCCACAAAGGCCCAAATGCACAGGTCTGAAGGGTTGTCTGAGGATGTTTTATAACTGGAAGGAAGAGCCCAGAGCCTGTGTCAAACTGGCTGCAATCCATTTTAATTGGAATCTGAGTCTGTAAAACAAGCCACTCTAGCTCTGCTAAACTTCCTGATAAAGCAGCTGAGCAGAGTTTCCTCCCCCAGACCCTTAATTTCACTTTATTGCTTTGGGAATTTCCACAGAGTATCAAGGGAAATACAAGAAAAAGATAAATAGATGGGAAGAAAAAATGAGGCATTCTCCAAGTTAATAAATGTATGGTGAATCACAGAACCAATCCCAAATGGTTTGGGTTGGAAGGGACCTTAAAGATCATCTCATTCCAACCCTCTGCCATGGGCAGGGAGCAGGGAATCTCCTGGACTATCCAAGCAGAGCCATTTCCATGGAATTCAAACCCAGCTTGGAGCATGTGGCAAATGCCAGCCTGGATTTCAGATAGGTGAGGATGAATTCCATGATCTGTCCCAACATTTCCAGGTGACCACGGGCAATTCCCTTCCCCTCTGAGGGCCTGGAAGTCCTGACCCATTTCTGTGTGAGGCAGGTTGGAATCCTTTGGAGAACAAGTTGTGGAAGATGCAGATAAGATCACGCTGAGGGGGCTGAGAGGCCACAACACCTTCAGGAGCAGAAAAGGGACCAGAGGTTAATTTGGAAAGTTTGTTGATAACCTTACACTCTCCCTCTTCAGAGCACTTTACAGAGTTTCAATAATTAATCCAGCTAGACAGGGACTAGGATAAGGAAATATTATCCTCACTTTACAGTTCCACAGAGAAATACTTCATTCCTGAGCCAGGACTGAGGCACAAGTTCCCCATTCCCAGTCTTGTGCTCACATGAAATGTGTAAGTAATTAAACTTCCTTTACTCATTTCAGCTGCTTCTCATTAACCAGGAGTATAAACTCATTAGAGGAGAAACTTTTTGTTACATGTGCTCAGAACACCAGCACAATGAGGCTGGGAATCCTTCTGAGCCTCTCCAAGTGTTACTGGAGTGTAAACACCAATCATGGAAAAGGCACTTCTCATTTTTAATGATTATGTCTCGGAAAGCAAACAAACTCAAATAAGACTCAGTGTTACTTTGGTTTAAATGTTAATGCACTTTTCAGGTCAGTGTTTACCTGAGCTGAGCCTTTCTCGGAAAATTTTCCCACTTCTAAAATATAAAGAAGAAATTATATATGTATATAAAAGCTGTTTGTTAGCAGTTTTTGAATGGGTTTTTTAACTTGTTGAATTTGGACCAAAAATTCTTTGATCTTGAGTGATCCACAGCATCTCCCTGCTAATAAATCCAATGGACCAGATCCTTGCCCCCAATGCAAGAGGGTTTATCCACATCTGTGACAGATGAGCCATTAACTCCAGTGAAGCAGCTGAGAATTCCCTCAGTGCAGTTAGGAGGTTTTATCCTTCATACCCAAGACTAAGAATAATTGTCCAAAGCAAGAACACTTTCAGCAAAGACATTTTCTTTATTATTAGATTTTAAACTTAAACTGCCATGATCTGGAGTGCCCTAAGTGAAGTGAAAACTATGGAGATCAGAGCAAATAATGCTCCATTAGACAGCTCCCTGAATCCCTGCAATCTCCCTTGGCAGAGTTCTCTGCTTTGGAGGATCATAATTCCTCCATTTGAGCAATCTGAGGCTCATCCACATCAGAAATTTCAATACCATCTTGCCCCCATCGTGTTTTTCAGATCCATAACCTCAGCATGATGCTCAGAAAGGCAGCGGTGCCACGGAGTGACTCTGGCACAGAAATGCATTTCCAGAAAGACCATTCAGACCATTAAACATCCATTGTGCTCTCCTTTTTGTCAGGAAAAGTCAAATTCCTGATTCCAGAGCGTTCTGCCAGTTGCCTGCAGGAGCTGCAGATCCTCTCCTCATTCTCACTCCTTGCTCCCACTTTGCAGTGACAAAGCAGATCTTTGAATGGTTTCAGGGTTTATTCCACACTTTAATGTGGAGTTTCAAATCATCTAACAGATGGCATTGTCATAGTTTTTCCTTCCTCACAGAATGAAAATGAACAAACACTTGACATTTCCAATATGTCTTCATCTAATGCAAGAATTTTTAGAAGCCGTGGAATAGCGATAATCTGCTTTGCCTTAGATGGCCAGAATTGTTAAACGTGTCCTAAAAGTCCTACATTTCCCTCATGACTGTGTGGAAAATAGGGATATAACCACACAATCAGCATGGTTATGTCTTGTACCTCGAGCTCTGTCCACGGCAGAGCAGAACATGGAACACCAGAGCAGCTGTGCAATGAGAGGGGAAGGTTCATTAGAGAAATTAGCTCGAGCTGCTCCAGCACTTAGAAATCAGCTCACATTTACAAACCCACAGCAGATGCATCGTTTGGCAAAAGAGTTCTGCAGTCAGTAATTTGCCATTCATCAGGGATTGCCTCTTAAATCTGGGATCCAAGCTAGGGTGCAGATGACATAGGAGGATAAATTTAGACAGGGCTGAAAACAATTATTTTGATTAAACCTCCAGCCAATGAGAGTGAGAGCCTTCCTATTCCTCCCCTTCCCCCTCCTGACCCCTCTGTGGAGAAGGAGGAGGCTGAGTGAGTTTAGCTTCTCTTCTTTTTTCCGGCAGTAGATGTTTGGATTGGATGGAGCTTTTGCTGCTGCAGAGTCTGTTCAGTGGAGCAGGGAGGGTGTTTGGATGGAAAATGCTGCCTTGCTTCCATGTTGGTGTTGGAAAAGGTACTGGGAGGGAAATACTGAAGTTTTATTTACCTGAAAAGGGGAGACTGTATCTATGAAAGTATAAAATTGGTTTTCCTTGGCCCATTCTGCCACTGGGGTAGCTCCTCAGGCTGGATGGGTTGATTGTGCTGGGAAATCTTTGTGAAGTTGTTTCCTGGCTCCTAAACTTCTCCTTGGTCATTCCAGCCTCTCACAGCTTTGACATTAATGTTTCCCAGTCTTTGAAGCTCTTTGTCCAATCCAACAGGGATGTGTAGGGGAGCATCAACAAAAGCATAATTTAACCACTCTGAACTATTTCATTAGAAGTAAAATGATGTTAATCTTGGCTGACAAACTTGTGCCCACCAAGCTTTGGCTTACTGTCATCATAAACAGCTCTGTTTAGAATAATAATAATATGGAGGTAAATTGCTACTTTTTAAAATGAGGTTTTTATGAATAGTTGTAGGATTTAACTCTGTGGAATTTGGCTATGGGGTAAAATAGAAGTGAGAGATCTTTAAAGATGGGTTTAGAGCATGGGAATTTATTATGAAAGAGCGTGGGTATGAGAGGCTGCTGGGCTGCAAGGCACAGCTCAGAGCAGGCCAGAGAGAGAGAGAGAAAGAGGCAAAAAGAGAGAGCAAAAAGAGGCTGATTTGCTGTTTACAATACAATAAATCATCTTCTCTATTGAATATTCTAATTCTCTTTAACCAATCTGAGACAAGCTACAAACTCTACAACATTTGCATGCAACCTATAAGAATCATCACATTACCATATGGGGTTATATTTTAAACCTTAAAAAAACTGCTTTTGGGAATCTCTCCCAGGCAGGCAGGGTTTGCTCTGCCCTTTGGCCCTGCCTGGGCAGAGGGCATTGTTCTATCCAGAAGGAGGATTCCCTTCAGCCAGCTCTGCCATTGTTTCTTAGTTACTCTTCAAATCAAACCTTGTCTTCATCTCAATTTCGATTCTACTGTCCATATTTCCAGCATCTTTTGCAAGGGAATCCTATCTATAAGGCTTTCCTATTTCATCTTCCCCAACAGACAGTAGTTTTCTTTGGGATTATCATGGAATCACAGAATGGTTTGGGTGGGAAGGGACCTTAAAGCCCATCCCATGCCACCCCCTGCCATGCCCAGGGACACCTCCCACTGTCCCAGGCTGCTCCCAGCCCTGTCCAGCCTGGCCTTGGGCACTGCCAGGGATCCAGGGGCAGCCCCAGCTTCTCCCCTCCCTCCCAGGGAGCAATTCCCTCCCAGTCTCCCTTCCATCCCTGCCCTCCTTCAGCCTCAGGCTGCTGTGCCTCTGTGGTGGCTCAGCACTGCTGTCACTGAAGGCTGTTCTGTGCCTGTCCTGAAGTTGTTTGGCAGTTCCTTTTCCCTCATTTCCCTGTGGTGTAGCTTTGGGCAGAGATCACTCCTTGGTTCTGCTCTTCCTTGCACTGTTGTCATGCGAGAATGGAGAAAAAAGGCCAGAGCTGGGGATGGAGGGTGATGGGAAAACTGAGCTGAAGGGCTGGAGCTTGTCATGACATAAACTGTAATTGCAAAATAGAAACAATTTGGGAAGAGGAAATTTTATCTTATTTACTCTTTGGTAATTGTTGGCACTTGGCTGCAATCAGCTGCAAGCCTATCTCTGAGTGACACCACAATTCCAGTCAGAGCAACCAGAAATAGCCCAGCATTTGAGTAATTTTAGGCTTTTAATAACCTAATACTGTCACAAATAAAAGGCAGCATAACGTGGGCAAATAGAGCTCTCCCCATCTGTAGACTGGGGTAAACTGGGCAGTGCTGTGGGAAGCCATACCCACAAAGCACCAGTTGTGTCTTGCCCAGAATTAAGCTGGATTAGCTCCTTTTTTGGTCATTAGCCTTAATATTTCAAAAGTTATTAAAATTATACACTTCGAGTCTTATTGGGGTGAGGGAGGAGAGGAAAGGTCCAACCTTCATCAAAACTTCACTCAGAAAGAACCTTAGTGAGTAAACTTCTGAAATTTTGGTCAGAAAAGCCCACCAAGCCCTCCCTTGCTGCTGGGCCGAGGGAGTTGGGAATAGTTGGAGGTTTCCTGCTGAAACTTTAGTTATAGACACTGTTTCTATCTTTAGCTTTTAAATTATCTCCTCTCACTGATCCCCACACCCTTGGGGAGGGAGGAGGGGAGAATTATTTCTCCAACACAGGGTATAGGAAAGGGTCACTTTTTCCTCATGGGCCCAGTTTCTCCCAAGGTCTCTTCCTCAAGGGATTTCAGTGGAGAGGTCAAAGCCCTGAGGAATTCTGTTGCTACCCCAGGGCTGCAGTAACATGAATTAATACAAATCTGCAGCATCACACAGCTTTGCATGGCTGTTTTGCCTTTATTACTAATTGCAGTTTTTATTTGCTACCAAAACAGTATGTGACACAGTAGAGCTGCTTGTTGGATTTGTTTTATGCCATATTAAACTGTTTTAAGAAGTTGTCTGTTTTGAGGACCAGCACAAAAGTCAAGCTACATTAACTTGTCAAGTGGATTAGTCATGAAACACCTTTGTGGACATTTTAATTCAGAATTAAAGTGGCTGTAATTGGATTTAGCTTACTTTGCTTTCAGAGTAAATTCAGGTAAATCAAATTAAGGTTCATTCAGTGTAGAGGTGTGGGCAGAAATCCTCATTATGGGCTACATGGAGCAGCTGAATACATGAGGCCAGGTTTGGTGGGGCTTGGAGCAGCCTGGTCCAGTGGAAGTTTTCCCAACTTGTGGGAGGGGGTGGAAGAAGATTTAAGTTTTAAGAGTTTTAAGGCCCCTTCCAACCCAAACCCTTCCATGATTCTGCTGAGGAGCAGTCCTGGAGAATCTTTGGGATTTTAGGACTTGCTGGTTAATTTACCAAAGAAATGTCAGGGGCAGCAAATGGAACATAGATAGGAAGAACAAGCCAGGCAATAATTTCAGCTGCAGCTGCTGCATTTGTGGAAGGACAAAAAACTGTAAGTCCAAAGTTCAAGCCTGAAGTTGTGACTTGAACAGTTCTCTTAAAGGAGAGGGAATTTGCATCCTAAATCATCAACTGTCAGTGCTGAAGAAAGGAGGTGAGTTCCCTTAACTGTGGCATCATCTCTGAAATGAGGGATGTTAGGTGAAGCAGAAAATAATGAGTTTTCACACTATCAGGCTTGTTTGAGGGCTTTTCAGTGATTAAAAGAAACCCCAAACACTGAGTGTTGAATACAGAATGAATTCAATCACACTTTTCCAGCTGTGACTGTGTACCCTCCCATTCACCAGGCAGTGTGTGACGAAATGAAGAGCCAGGTGACAGCTGTCCAAGAAAACCTGCAGTGCTCAGGCAGGTGTCACTGATGGAACAACCTGGCTTTTATGGCTCATTCTCCCTCTTTGATAAATGCTCTCTGGGTGCTAAATGCCCCTCCTGTGATGGCAATGACTGTAATTAATTCCTGATGATGAACACACTTCCAGTAATCCGAGTGACTTCCATTTTCATACTTTTTTTTATATTTTTTTTCTGACAGGAAGCCTCTTTTTTGCCAACTATTGACACATTGCCTGGATCCCACAGAGTGAAGAAGGAGGTGCTGCTGCTGACCATTTGGCTGGCAAGTTGTGGCCAAGTGGCCACAGATCAGTGTGAGGGGCAGGTGCTGGGAGCAGCCAACATCTACCAGGCCCTGGTGACGTGGCTGCTGTCCCTGGTGAGTGCAGGGACCTGGGGCATGTGGGCTGTGTTTGGACCCCCAGTGAACACATAATCACTCTTGAAATCTCCTTTTCCCCCCCCTCAAGAGCTACAAACCAGTGGCTGAGCAAAGTGGAAATTATGTTCTAATTCACCTCAGAGTCAGTAAATAAAAGTCTTGCTGGAGTCAGTGGAGCTGGGTTGTGTCTGTAGTTTATGAAGAAGTGAAAAATTGTTCAGCCAGATTTTCAGTTGTTGAAAGTGACTGCTGGCTGTTAGGCTTTGTCCTTGGCAATGGGCATGGGTTCCTGGGTTTTACCACTTGTTCTAGATAAGAACAAACCCCTTCTGATACTCAAGAGTGCTGTGAACAAGTGAGGGCTGCCTTATCTTAATTGTCCTTTGGTTCACATCTTTTTTCCCTCTAAAGAAACCACTCCATCCTCTCTCCTTCCCATCCATATTACCCTTTATTCCCTGGGGAAAACAGTGTATTTTTCCTCTCCAGTGTGTATTTTTCCTTCCCACCCTGTTCATTGGCCTAATTCTTTTCTCTGAGAAAGGCTCTGGGATACCAATACCGATCCATGCAGTCAAGGTAGATTTCACCCTGAGCAGCCAGGCTTTTAAATCACTTAAACTCCATTTAAACACAATTAATTGTTAATGATCTTCGTGCTTCCACTAAAACATTGCTAACATTCTTTAGTGTTAGTTCAGTGCTAATGAAAATTGCCACTGGAACAGCCCTGGATCCTGAATTTTCCATTCAGACTGTTAGCTTGTGACCAGCTGCAGTGAGAGCTCTCGTCCCTTCTTTTGTTGCCATTAAAACCCCTGAGCTCTGACTTGTGGCAGTTCTCTCTGTGCCTGAAGGGTACCTCAGCTTCCAGGGCTGTGTCACTCTGCTGGGTGCAGGGTCAGATGGACTTTGTGCCCAAGAAAAACTGGAGTAAAATCCACCAATTTATTCTACACAGGCTCTGAAATGGCAGTTGGGTAGCAATGAAGAAGTTAACATTTCTTTCATTGAAAGAATTGGAAATGTTGAGGTATTTTTAGACCAAATTCTGATCTGGTAATCCATGCAATTCCAGTGATTGGCTTGTGTAAATCAGCATATCCTTTCTGTGCTGGATGCTGCTGGCAGGGAGCAGTGATCCTCTGGATGCTGCTGAGCTCCCCATGGGAATTCAGTGTTCAAAGCAGTGGAGGGTTGGTGCTGGTGTTTTGAATGATCCAGCTGAGCAGCAGTTTCAAACTCCAGCCTGTCCCTGTGTGAAAAAACATGTTTTTAAAGGCCTTTATCTCCCAGGAAATGGTTTGGGGCTATATATGCAGTAAATAGAGCTGATAATGCACCTAGAGACTGGTGATGTATAAACCAGGAGAGCAAGACTTGAGTTTCTGTACCCACCAGAACCCTGGGAGGGAAATGCAGGCCTGTAGCTCAGACTTGCCCTTCTCTCCATCCAGAGCATGTTCTGGGTCAGGCTCCTCTGCTGCTCCTTTCTCCTGGCTGTGCAGATTCCCCATGTCTGACTTACCCAGAGTTTTCTGCCCTTTTTCACCAGCTGCCCTGGACTTTTTGCAGCACCCCAGTGCCTCCCAGGCTGTTTCTCTGTTCTCTTTTCTAATTTATAATCAAGATTTTCATGTATTCTGCATGTTAAAGTGCCTTATGTTTTATCTGCCTCTGAGCAACCTAAAGAGCCAATGCGTGGTCTGTCCTACTGGAACCTTCTCCTGGATCTAAACTGATATTCACAATAATAATTTATGTCTTGGGGTTAGCAGAAGTCACTTTTTGCCCTTTTTGGTTTAAATCAGATCTGTATACTGGAAAATAGAATGTTTGCCTCCCACACATGTGCACAAAAAATCCATGAAAAGAAAACAACTCAGCCCAATTAAAAGGGGATTCACAGGATGGGGATTGATGGGGTTTGGGCTGTTAGTGAGGGGCTTCTCAGGGAAGCTGCAGCAGCTCCTTGGAATGGCATCCTCCCTCTGCATTGATCTGTGAGCTGAGATTGGATTGATCTCACTGTCACTGATAAAGGCACACACAGTGCTGCTGTGACAGGAACATTCTGGGCAGCCTTTACAGTGGCTGTGTTCACCCCTTGCAGGACTGGGAAATAATGTGAATTCCTGCTTCCACACAGTGGAACTGAGAGCTTTCAACTCCTCACTGAGAAAATAAATCCCATGACTTATCAAAAGCAATGTGTTATTCCTATTTAATTTGGTCTTTATTGATTTTTCTACTGGCTAAACCACAGCTAATCTAGTAATCAAAGCAGAGTGCTCCCTGGATTGTTGTGGGGCTCTACTCAAAAGCAACAGAGCAAGATAAAGGATTTTCTTTTTCAGTCCATCTAAAAATGGAATTGTGTTCCCATGGATTTCCAGGTGCCTCCTGTGAAGAGGAAGGATGGCCCCAAGGCTCCATTTGAGGTGCTGGGGCTGCAGCAGGCCTGGAGAGAGGAAGGCTTGGCCCTCTATGCCTGCCTGGTGGCACCAGAGGAACCTCCAGCCCAGAGCTGCCCCGAGAGCCCCGAGCCAGGAGTGAGTAGCAGCATTTCCACCTGGAAGTTGTGCAGACAGGGCAGGCAGCACTGCTCTGCACCCAGCACAGGCCTGAGGTGCCAATTCCAGCTCCAATTCCAGCAAGGCAGGACAGAGCAGCAGAAGAGCTGCCCAGATTGGGATGGGACAGCCCAGTCCTGTGGCACTGAAGGATTGCTTACAGCTAATTGCCACCCCAAGCTGTCCTTGCTTGTGCTGCATTTAGATTTTGTGCAGACCAGAAACCAGCTCTCTGTGGCATCATTTTTTCTCAATTGCTCATTAGCTGGAATCTCACACGACAGAAATTTAGCTGGATTTAGAGGACATGCCTCTTTTGGCACCTTTTATGGTTTTTCCTCCTTTATTTTAACCATGTGAAGAGTGTGGCCCAGGAGGAGGAGTGTTGTGTTATTTGACTGCCAGGAGCTGAGGTCTGGAAGCAGGACCTGAGCCTCTCCCCTCAGTTTTGGTGGGCCCCAGAGCCTGAGCTGTGCAATAAAACAGGCTGGAAATTTAGCCCATGTGATGTAGGACATGATATGAACTCCTCTCCTGAACACAGCAGAGCTGTGAAATTGCAGCTCTGGGCTCTGCTCTGTTGGTTCTGTCTTTCACAGAGCTGATTTGAGACAGCTTGGAGCATCTTGTACCTATTTCTTTTTTGGAGAAAGCTTTTTAGGTATTATTGCAACTCTTGCCTGGTGTAAACACCCATTTACCTGAGCAGTGAGGGTGGCTCTTGCTGGGAAGTGTGGCCAGGTGGATGTGGGGAGCAGCAATCCCTGTGTCCCCCAGATCTTCTGAGAGCACCTTGAATAACTGTCCTGTGCCTGAGGAACCTTTGAGGTGCTGCCCTGTGCTCTGCTGAGGCTGCTGAGTTCCTCTCAGGTGGCCCAAAGCAATTTCTGTGGCTAATAGTGTATTTTATACTCTATTTTTGCCTGCTTCACCCCCAGGAGTCTGCATTATACCTGCTGGACATGCCATGGGGAGCCTAAATGGAATAGGATGTTTTTAAAACCCATTTCAGCATCCCCTCCTCAGCTGCAGAAGTGTTCTTCACTTGCAGCTGCTGCCTGGGAGCAGCAAAGATTGAATTTCCCATGATGTATCACAAAACCTGGAGTTCAACAGCTGTGGCTCCAGTGCTCCTGAAAATAAATGATGGATGCTGGCACCAAATGTCATGATTAAAACACTACCAAAAAAACCCAGCCCAAACCAATGAGCAGATTTTCCATTGGTGATTGAGCAGCTCTGGGCAGAGGCTGATGAGACCAGGCTCTGCTGGCCTGGGCAAGGGCTTGGAGTTGGTTTCTGCCCAAGGTGACTGAATTCAAGGTGTTTCCTCTGTGGACAAAGCAAATGGAGGGACAGAGCCTGACCTGCTCTCTGCTGGTTCCAGCTGAGGGTGGGTCAAAGCACCAAAATTATTGAGCATTGATTATGCTTAAAATATGTCCCCAGTGTGACAGAATTGTGGGAACGTTTGGAGCTGTGGGCTCAGGCTGTCCTGAGTGCTTGGCTGGAGCTGGGAAGGGTTAAACACAACCTGATGGAACAAACTGTGCAGTTTTTCCAGTCCTTACCATGGAATCATGGCATGGTTTGGATTGGAAGGGGCCATTCAAGGCCATCTACTCCAAATCCCTGCAAGAAGTAGGGACTCCTTGCACTGTCCCAGGCTGCTCCAAGCCCTGTCCAGCCTGGCCTTGGGCACTGCCAGGGATCCAGGGGCAGCCCCAGCTTCTCTGGGCACCCTGTGCCAGGGCCTGCCCACCCTCATCATGAACACCTTCTGAGCTCAGCTCTGTTGCACAGCAGTGACATTCCAGGGGTTGGGGCAGTTTCTCCAAGCAGGATTTGGTTTCCTGCCCCTCATTAGAGGCTCTGCCTTTGTGGTAGCACTGACTTGTGTCAATCATTCTTTCCTGAGGCATTTGCAGAGTTGCTGCTTTTCCCAGCAGAGATCAGAGCTGGGAGGAACAACACAAGTTGGGATGTCAGCCCCAGCAGAGACAAGGAAAATGACAGCAAGTCTCTCCCTGTTCCTGCCCTTGAGCAGCTTCAGCTACTGAGGAGAGAAATGTGGACTTCATTCTTCACACTGCAGCCCTCAGTCCCTCACTGTCCTGTCAATGTGCAAGTTGTCAATGGCTAAATTGAAAAACAAAATCCTGTTGGGGCACTTATTGGTTCTTGTTCCAGTCTCCTGTGGGCACAGAGAGACACTTTTCAGGCCTTATCTTTAAAATATGACTTGGTTTCCAAGTGCTTTTGTTGCATCTGTTTGCTATGAGAATGTAGGGAAACCTTAGTTACTTTTTTTGGATTATGCAAAAAAGACCAAGCATGTGTAAATGTTAACCATTATGACAAATGATATTTTAATATTAATTCATAGAGCCCAGAGTCCATTTTCAGCCCCAAAAGAGGGCTCTGAGCCATCAGTTTCTTATTTACTGGCCACTTCATTGTCATCTGTGCATCTTTTATTATTTATCACATTCTGGTTCTCTGCCCCAAGGTCTAATAATTATAAATAGGATAATAACAGTGGCTTCTCCAGGCAAAAGCTCCTCTTCTTAGCACAGTGAGAAGTCTTTTGGGTTATCCAACTAGGATGGCATCTATTCCTATACCCAGTGGTTCTGCTATGTGTCCTCTCATTTTTATCAGTTTTTTGGGGGGTGGTTCGGGGTGTTTTATTTCTGTTCTCCTCCAAATGGCTGCAAGAAGTGAGGCACATTTCAAGATCCCCGCCTGGTTTTAGTTTCTGGTTGTCAGAGCAAATGCCAAAACACTCACCTCCTGTAATCCCTGTGTGAGATAGGCAGGCTGCAGTTCCAGGCATGTCTGATGGGAATTACATTTGTACAGCCTCTGCTTTCTAGGAATCTCCCAGGCATTCCCAGTTATCCCACTGTCCTGTGTGGAGCTCTGGGGCTCCTCTCTGTGCACGTCCATCCCTTCATTCCCTGGAGGAGAACTCAGAGGCGTTTCCAGACTCTGTCATTTGGTTTGGGGTTTTCCTCCTTGAGCTTCACTTTTTAGGTGCAATAATCACAGAATGATGGAATATCCTGAGTGGGAAGGGTCCATTGGGATCATCCAGCCCAACTCTCAGCCCTGCACACACCCCAACAATCCCACCCTGGGCCCCCCTGGCAGCGCTGCCCAAACACTCCTGGAGCTCTGGCAGCCTCGGGGCTGTGCCCATTCCCTGGGGAGCCTGGGCAGTGCCCAGCACCCTCTGAACCTTTCCCTGATCTCCAGCCTGACCCTGCCCTGACACAGCTCCAGCTGCTCCCTGGTTCTGTCCCTGTCACAGAGATCAGAGCTGCCCCTCAGGAGGAGCTGCAGCCCCGCTGAGCTCTGCCCTCAGTCTCCTTCTTCAGTGCTCTCAGCTGCTCCTCAGACCCTTCCCCATCCCTGTGTCCCCACTCTGGGCTCTCTCCAGCAGCTTTAGATCCCTGTGATACTGTGGCACCAACAGCTGCCCCAGAGCTGAGGTGAGGCTGCACCAGGGCAGAGCAGAACCATCACTTCCCTCGAGGAACTGGTGGAGAGCAGATGCTCTGCACAACTCTTGAGTCTGTTAATTTCTAATTAGGTCTCCTTGAGGTCAATGGTTTTGTTCTCTGAAAGTCCTGCTAATTAAGAATCAACCTGAAGAACAATGAGGCTTAGAGGGGAGGTTAAATGATGGAAAACTGTAGTTTAGCAGTGCACTATTCAATATTAATGTATCAGCATTAATATTAACCTAATCTTAAAAAAAATCACAGAATGGTTTGGGTTGAAAGGGACCTTAAAGGTCATCTAATTTCAACCCTCTGCCACGAAGCTGGGACAGCTTCCACTCGACCACATTGCTCAGTGCTCTCTGCACCCTGGCATTGAACACTTCCAGGGATGGGGTTTTGGCATCTGTTTTCATTGACATCCCTAAGAAAGCCTTTGCAAGTTAATGTTTCATTGTATTGAGCTGCTTTATGGTCCTGTTTATGGCCTTTTCTTCCCCTCTGAGTGTGGTGGGATCTGCTTTGGAGCAGGGTTTGTGAGCTGGTGGATGGCACGAGCATGGGATGAAGGCTGGGGGGTTTGGGAGGTGCAGGGTGTCACACCTGGGGCTGGTTTGGAGAATCTGAGGCAGCTCTGTGGAGCTGGGCTCTGGGATGGGGCTGGTTTGGAGAAT
>JAHLSL010000037.1:12784525-12808091 GCA_025920805.1 Petroica traversi
GGCAGCTCTGTGGAGCTGGGCTCTGGGATGGGGCTGGTTTGGAGAATCTTGGGCAGCTCTGTGGAGCTGGGCTCTGGGATGGGGCTGGTTTGGAGAATCTTGGGGCAGCTCTGTGGAGCTGGGCTCTGGGATGGCCTTGGACAGAGGAGGAGCTGCTGCAGGTGCAAGGTACAGACAGAGTTTCTGAAACCACCACCAAAGCTTTTTAACCACTGGCTCTTTGCAGACTGCAGAACATTTCCAAGGGACATCCAGGTTTTACCAGAAGATTTCTGCATTTCTGACCTCTACATGGCTTCCAGATATTATTTGGTGGAGAGATGAACTGGCCAGTCACTTCCAAAACCAGCTGTACCCATTTCTTCCTGAAATTCCCTCTGTCCTGCTCAGTAACATCACTGCTGTTAATCCTGACCCTCAGGTACTGTACAGAAATGCTTTTTATGATCATGCCCAGTAGAAGTTGTTTTTCCAGTGTTAACAGGTATTCTCATTTGCTTTAGTAAAGGATTTCAACAGAGTTTGAAAACAAATGCTTCTAATATTAGAATATTGTGTGATTCAGTCCTGTGATTTTAATATCTGTGGGTTTCCAGGGAAGTGTGTGAGCTACAAGGACACAGCACCTCTCCACATCAAATGCTTCCAAAGTCTTGCCTGCCTGGAAGTGTCTGCAGGAACACTCACTGCTGTCTATGAGCAGAATAATTAACCTTTCACCTCTGTCAGATTAGCAAGTGCTCCATAATGAATATTCCACTGAATTAAATGTTACAAGATTTCCTTGTACTAATTGGGGGAATTTACTCCTTGAGGGCATCCAATGTTGCTTTTAGGCCTTTACCAGCCTTTCCTGCCTTGGTGTAAATGTTTAGAGTGGGTTTTCAAAGCAGCACTTGATATGACCCGATTTCTGTACCTTTTGAGGGAATGTTCTGTTTATTCCTTTCCCACAACATCACCAGCCTTTGGACAATTGTGGTCTTTTCCCAATATTTTTAGATGAACAAAACCCTTGAGACACGATTCCAGAGAATGGCAAAGCCTGCAATTCTTGTTCACAATGAAGTTTTAATCTTGAAAATGATGCAGCATGAGAACTTTTCTGCCATTTCAACCTGATTTGGGGATTACTATGACTCTGTGAGAATCAATGCCATGAAAGCTTAGGGGTTTAGCAGTGCACTTAGCAATTTGCCTAAAGGTTTATCCCACTTGTGTGCAGAAAAAGGAGGCTTAGTGTTGTTGATTTGCAGTCACTGTGGCTTTCAAGCAGAAGCAAGAGCCATAAAGAGTCTGACGTACTCGTAAAAGATAAATCTGCTCTATGCTTTTAAGGCATAAAATAAGGCATCATTTAAACCAGCCAGGGCTTTTATGCAAATCCCTTATTAGGGGAATTATAAATCATTAGGAATTGAACAGCAAGATAGCAGGCGCTTTCTGGGGGTGGATCTTTGCCTTGGTGCCATGGAAAGTATGATGTCAATTTAAAAACCACATTCTCTTCCCAAGTTCGAGTGCTCTGTGCCTCCCAGGCCTGAGTGAGGCTGAGAGCTCTGTGTGTTGTGGCTTCTTCTCAGAGTTAGAGAATCACAGCATGGTTTGGCTTGGGAGGGACCTCAAAGCCCAGCCAGTGCCACCCCTGCCATGGGCAGGGACACCTCGCACTGTCCCAGGCTGCTCCAAGCCCTGTCCAGCCTGGCTGTGGACACTTCAGGGTGGGACAGCCACATTTTCAAGGCTGGTCATGCAGAAAGGCTGATTTGCCAAGCAGGGCTCAATGAGCCAGGCTCTCAGCAGGCAGCAGCTCTCCCTGATGTCTGCCCTGCAGCTCTGCAAAGTGCTACCAACTGAGAATGTTCCCAAGTGTCATTAAAATACAACCAAAAAGTGCTGCACAGAAAACTCAGTATCATATTCTTTTAACTTCTTTGGTCTGAAGGTTTGCTACAAGGCCAGTGATCCATGCTTTGCTTTTTGTACATTTCTATTTGTTTTGAGGCAACATGTGCAAAACCAAGCAGCCCAAAGAACCTGCTCCCTCATGTTGGAGGAGCAGGCAGTGAATCCCTCTTTTTGCTCCAGGTAGATCAGAGTCTGAGAGTGAAATCCTGGCAGGATGGTGGAAAAAATGGATAGAAATGGAGGGAGAGAGAAGCTGTTGTGTACTGAGCTGCTCTGTGTGTGATCTGGGGAGCAATTGCCAGCAGTAATTGTAATAACCTTTATGCTCTTTGTTTGTTAGTGCATGAGCCAATGTCTTGTTTTCAGTCAATTTGTCTGCTGGATTCTCTGCCTGCTCTGGACCCCAAACAGATTGCTTTGCTTGTGCTGGTTTTTGGAGGCATTTTATGAGTGCTGTGCACAGAGCCTGTTAACCTGCAGCAATTCACTCCCAATAGGAGCAGCAGCTCACAGTGCAGTCATTAAAGCCCAGCTTGGGCTGGGAGTGACAACATCCCTGTGGAAGCTGTTAACTGCAAGGTGCCCTGGCAGCACAAAGAGGATTTCTCCATTTTAACATAAAATAAAAGTATGGCTGCTGCTAAGCCTCAGGATGCAGACATTCACCTTAGGGATACAGAGGACACACAGAGCCAGTGTTGAGGCTGCTTCTCCTTGGCCTGTTTGGTCCATGCTGGAATTCTTTTCCTCTCCCTCAGTCTTTTTGGATGCTGGGACATTTGCCCAAAGGGTGCAGCCCTTGATGGTCATCTTCAGAGCATCTCCTTGAGCTCCCAACCTGTGCAGGTGCCTGCCAGGACAGAGCAGCCAGGGCATAGCAGCATTTGCAGGGAGGTTTTAAGGAAGAAGGAGAACCTCCATCCCTCCTCCTCTGTCCACAGACATCCCTAAATCTAGGTGAAGAAGATTTTTTACTTTTAAGTTCCAGAAAATTGATTTTGTTGCACCTCCTGATGATCAGCTCCCCTCGTGCTGCTCCTTTAGCAGCTTCCCTGCTCTACACAAAGTTTGTGTGGTGATTAAGGGCAGGTCTACACAAAGTTTCCTCCTTATTTTTGCTTAAGCAAAGCTCCATTTTTTTATTTTAATTTTTTTTTCTGGTTAATCATAGATAAGAATCCCAGAACTGGGTCCAGGGTGCTGAATTTGCCCTGATATTGTAACCCACACCTGCTGAAAAAGTCCAGCAGCACAGACTGCCCTGACAGGAAGGCTGATGTGTGGCAGGGGGCTGGCAGAGAGTAGAGCAGTTCTTTCATGTGGAATTTCAGATTGTTGGGCTTTCCCTGCTGGCATTGGTGTTAACTGTGTTGCCATAGGAGCTCTCACACACAAGCTTTGAAAATTGCGTATTTTATTTCAAATTCAGCAATTACCATGTTGGATACATGAAGAGCTGGATATTGTTGCTGAAATTCGAAATCCCTGTGGAAAAGCAGCCCCAGATGCAGCACGTGTTGCTCTGTGCACTTGAGGCACAGATTTAGAGCTGAGATTCCCAAGCTCTGTGTGCAGCCTCTGAAGAGGGAGTGGGAGGCACTTCCAGAGGATCTTTCAGCTCTGTGAGTCTGTGTTTCAGCATGAGCTCAGTGAGAACTCTCTGAGCTTTAGACTCTGAGTGCTGTGACATGATTTCATTGACAAGCACTGTGGCCTTGACCCTGCTGAGTTGCCTTCAGCATCTTCCACTGTCTTTTGCTGTAAGTTCTTTTAACTCCAGTGTTCAGAGAACTGCTACTCATTACCACCTCAGCTTTTCACCTGACTCTCCAGGCTGTGTGGGCATTGCCTCTCACACATCCCAAACTGCAGGAATGGCATTTGCTGTGCTTCAGTGGCTGTGCTGGTGGCACTTGTGGTTGGATTTGGGGTTCTTGCCCCGTGTGTAATTTCTCATTTCATGCTGTGTGAGCAGCACCCAAGCTGGGCCATGTTTTGGGGTGGAGGTGCTGCCAGAGCTCCCTGGAGAGCAGCTCAATCTGCTCAGCTCCCAGACCTGATCCCCACATTGCTGAGAGCTCCCAATTTAGTTCACAGCCCAGGGCTGTGCTTTCCCCCTCCAAAGCTTGAATGATTTGGTTGTTGTGCAGCTGAACTGGGCTTTAGGGAGGGATAAAACACCCAGACAGCTCCTCCACATGGGCTCAGCCCAAGCAGACCTGGCAGGATGAGTCCTGCAGCACTGGCAGTGCCAGCCACAGAGTCCAGCACTCAGCTCTGGCACATCCAGGCTGGAGCTGTAAAGCAGGAGCTTCAAAAGGACAGGTTCATCCTGAGCTTTGCTTGCAAATCCTGCCTCTGGCTTGTCTTTATCTGAGTTGGTGAAAAGGGCCAGGGCTTGCCTGCCTTCCCTGAGCCTGCTGTGCAGCCTGGTCAAGTTGTACCAACAACTTGGGTGAAAGTACATCTGGCTGGTGATTCCACATGGATAAGGCTTGTCTGGGGGAGAAATGTTTAGGATTTACAGAAAATGATCTATAGCTGCAGGGCTGTATCTTCAGGAAGCAGAAGGTGACATCCTGGCCCTGACTGAATGCTGCTGGAGCCTGGCATTGATTTTCATGGAGCCAGGAGTTCAGGCAAACACTGGCATTTGTAAATAAAAAACCCCTAACCTTTAGAAGGAGCAAGGACTGCACTGATGTCTACCAGAGCTGGCAGAAAGATGAAGGCACAGCTTGGAGAGGAATAAAACATTACAGGTTTTCATTCTTTCTGAAATTTGACAGCTCACATTTAGTTTGTGCCCATCACTCATTATTCCTGAATAGAGCAGCTTTAAAGAACTCTAGAGCTACTGTGCTTTGCCATTGGGGCTGATGGGCACAAAGGCTGGGAGCTGCTGTCTCATTCCGTCTTCTGTGGTTTAAGATATGCCTTTCCCTATCCAGAGGGGGAACAAAGGGAAGTGAGATCCATTTCAAACTGCCTGAAATACAGTCACCAGAACTGCATGTCTTCCTTGATGAGCCCTCTATATCCCAGGCTTTTTGCTGCCTGGGCTCTTCCTGTGGTGCCTCCACTTTCCTGTACTCAATTCTGTGTCCATCTGAATAGAACATGCACAGAGGGGAGGGAAGATGTGCAGGGAACACACTCAGCATTGTGTTCATCTCCACCAGGAAAACTGTGCTACTGCACACAGCAGAGTTTGAGTGATGCTGCCTAATTCAGGGGCAGGATTTGGGGAATCACATCAGACATGAGTGAGAGAGAGAGAGCAATGCTTCCTCTGCTGCCCCTGATGTGCTCAGCAGGGCTGGCAGGGAGAGGTTATCTCAGTGCAGAGTTCCCATCTGGCTCTGGAGGCACTGGAAATGCAGCATCTTTCTCCAAGGGGTTTGGTGTTGTCTCAGAGATAATGGCTGAGCAGATCCTTGCCTGGGAAAGTACCTCGTGTGTGTGGAGATGAGATTGTGGAGTACAGGGGGATTCTTCCTGCAGTTTCTGTTTTCCTGCTGGGGCTGGAACAGCCTGGAAGACTCCTTGCAACTTAAAAGACTCTCAGATCACCTGACAGCAAAGGCTTTTCCTTTGTTGTCAGAGATGAGAACAGAAAACACTGTAAGCACGAAGAGATCACGGGCTTGGTCATATTTCTGTGTGACAGTTAAATATTCATGGCTCTGCTGCAGCTCCAGGCTCCTCTGAACTGTTATTCTTGTTTCTGCTGAGGGTTTTATGGCACGTTTTTGTTCTCCTGTGCATTTCCTTCCCAGAACTGTCTGCCTTCATCTGGGTAATACTGTCTGAAACAAAGCAGGAGCACGGGGTTTCTTTTAAATGCTTTTGGAAAAACTGGTGTGTGTTCAGTCCTAGCTGTGGCACCAAGTGCTCTTTTCCAGTGTCTTAAGGTGGCAGAAGTTGCAATTTGTCACCCAAACCAAATAAGGATGGATTGGCAAAAAGGAATAATTAAACCCAGGAGTTTATGGACGTGCCCTCCCTCCCTGCTCATGCTGATCATGGCAGTGTGGATGGAGAGGATGTCAGTGCTGTAAGAAGCCCTGCAGACACACATGGGGATGGTTATGGTTCCATGAGTCTGGGGTTTGAAACGTGTCACAGCATAAATCAGAGTATCCCTGGGGCTGTGCAGCTGCTGCTGGCTGAGTGCAGGGAACCTTCCTCCCTGAGAGAAGGCTTTTCCCAGGAGATGGGAGGTTGGTACAGGGCTCAGAGCCTCACTGAAGAGGTGTTTTCAGGTAGAGATCAAAGGCTGGGCTGCCTCTGCAGGGTTGGGGAGTCTCCTCCCACCAGGGTTCGGGTCAGCACTCAGAGCTGATGCATCCACTGGCTTGGGAAAGGATTTACAGCTGCTGTGATGTTGGAGGAGTGAGAGGAACCAGCCCTGAGGTGAAACCAATACAATTCTCACACCTACCCTCTGGTGGAACATTAAAAGCAGCACTAAAGTATTGTAAACAGAAATAATGTCCAAGTTATTTCTGGAGGAGAGGTGTCCAAGTAGGAGTGTCCAATTATTTCAGCTGCCTGCAGAGGGTCCCCTCTGTTTTGTGTTCAGAAGGGCTCAGCTCAGTATCAGAACAACTGGCTCCATGAAATTCTCTCCTACATCACCAAGTGACTTTCTCCCTGTTTTTCCTGCTCATTGCATAGGAGGGCTGTGTCAGGAGCTCTCTGCTGGGATGTTTTAGCCAGGCTGGACAAAGCAGGGCTCTCATCCTGCAGCCATCTGTCTCTTTTCTAATTCATGAGGAGAAGAGAAGGTTTTTCTGGGAGAAATAAGACTTTTCAAGCTGAATTTTCTGTTGGTTTGTGAACTCTCATCCAGGGTGGAAAACAGATGTGACAGATGACAGGAACAATTCCCACAGGCCTTGCTTTCCCTGCTGTGGCCTTGGAGCAGCATCCTGGGCTCACCATGGACCCACAGCTTACACCAGGGTGTTCCCCCTGGATTTTCCACCCTGTGTCCTGGAGCTGGATGATTATCCTGAAGGTTTCTGTGGAAATAGAGGCTGGTGTTGGTCTGACCACATTTATCCCTTCTTTTCCTTCCTGAACATACACAGACATGAGCTTTGTTCAAGGACCAGCTGGAAGAAATAGAAAACTGGGATTTTGCTGCATTCCCACTTTGTAGGGCCTATCTGGGCTCACTGCACGCACGTGCCACTGTTGCAGCTGGAGCTGGCATCATGCACAGGAAATGGGGAAGATCTGTTTCCTTAAATCCACTTTTCATCTGATGGTATTTTCCACAGCAACCAAGTGTAACATCAGCAGTGGAGGCTGGGGAGTGATGGATTGCAGGGCAGAATGGACAGATCCACCAGGAGATGCCAAAGCTCTTGGTTTGGTGCAGTTGATTTGGCTGAAGCAGGGTGAAAAGTGAAGCCCCAGTTGTGCTTTTAGGCAAATATCTCATGAAGCACAGGAAATACTGGAAGGAGACAACACAAAAGGTTACTGAAGTGGAAAGGCAGTTGTCAGAGGGGTTTTAATAGTCAAATAAATTTCATTTTCTGGTTGTTACTTTGAAACATTTGTGGAATGCTCTGAAGTGCCTATCATTTGCCAAGCAGCACACCCGAAATCTCTCAGGTGATTACACAATTAAACAGCATTATATGGAGCTCATAATGCAGAGTGGGTGCTTCTCCATGCAGGCTTAGCCCCTTTTCTCTCCATCATAAAAGTTCTGATGAGACCATGTTGAAAATTAATTTCTTTTTCTGTTTTTGAAAAGGTCAGTCCACATGAGCTGAGGACAAATTAACACCTGCTGTAAATCCAAGTAGAGCCTTTAAAAGTAGCGAAGCCTCTTAGAGCTGCACCTGAGCCTGTGTTTTAAAAATTAGTATTTTTTTTTCTTCATCCCTGGAATGATTCCTACCCACTGTGAACTCTGCCTAAATGCATCTGTATTTCTGCAATGTTCAAACCAGAGGCTGACAAAGGGTTGCCTTTGTCCCTGGACTGTGGCCTTGCTCACGGAGCGTGCAGTCACAGCACATTCTCCTGAGTGACACATCCTTACACTTGCACTTGTACAAGTTGCTTGCTTGGCTGCCCAGAAAATGGATGAGAAACAAAATAAGGTGCTGAGCCTGGGAAATGCTGCACTTGTGTCGAGCTGTGACCTAAATGCCAGTTTTTTTGCCTATCCATGAGGATGTGGCACGGCCAGACTTACAGATATGTGTCACTTGTGGTGACATGAGCACAGGAGAAATGTGCTATTTTGGCTACAGGCATGTAGAAGTTCATGCAATCCCTTCCCTGCCCTTCCATTTGATTAGTTAATTAGAGCATTGCTTTCACAAAGCCCTTTTCTGCTGAGTGCTCAGCACAGCCATGGAGAATTGAGGTCTCAGCTGATGGATGCAGCTCCTGGTGCTGTCCGTGGGTGTTCTGCATGCTGGGGAGTCACTGGCTTGGAAACTGGGAGGGCTCAGGCTCTTGGGAAGCAGTTGCAGATTCATATTCTTGTGACTTCACTTAATTGGAACTACTGGAATAGTTGCAAGAAAGGAAATGATACAAATTAAGAACACTGGGCTGAGTTTATTACAGCAGCTGTATCCTCGTGTGCTCTGTGGCCATAAGATGCTGTTTTTCCTGCTTTATTTTAAGGAACTGAGATACCATGGAAGTGAGAGCTGTCCTTTGTGCATTTCAGGCAGTGGAGAAGGCGTTTGCAGTGCCAAGGGGATTTTACTGGCAGACAGTTGAGAGTGATGACAAACACTCCCCTGACAGCAGTGCCATGGAGGCTTGCAGAGACACAGACACCGAGGTAAAGAACAACAAACAACCCCCTCCTTCCTCACCTGGGGGCTGAGGGGGACACTGAGACACAATTAAGTGCCCTGGAATATTTCAATCTAGAGGTTTGATACGAATACTGATCTTGAAGGATTTTTCACTCAGACCTAAATATATCAGCTGAGTATTTGATGTCATCAGTATTGATGTGCTGATTGCTCTGAGCCACAGAAGATTAAACTTTGAAATGTGTGGGTTGGAGAAATTGCTACCAACCAGGTGCAAATCTGTAACAGTAGACAAAATTTTGATAACCTGAAACCACTTGACTGTAAGCCAGTAAACAGCACAACTTTGATTAAACTTGGGCTCAGAAACATTCCAGGAAATTTCTGAAGGTTCTGGTACTGCCTGACCTTCATTAACTGTGTGTGTTGTATGAACAAGTGGAGAGTAATTCTACTGATTCTACCCCAGGAGAGGAGAAGGTTAAAGTGATTTCAATGAGCTCTGGGTTAGGAATGCAGCACAAAATGTTCAGGACCTCACCCCCATGAAATGAGTTGATATTGAGAAGAGCAGGGCAGGGCCAGCAGCAGTAACAGGGCTCAGCCCAGGGTCACAGAGCCACACTCTGGTTTGGGTTGAGGGGACACCAAAACCCATCTTGTCCCATCCCCTGCCATGGCAGGGACACCTCCCACTGTCCCAGGCTGCTCCAAGCCCTGTCCAGCCTGGCCTTGGGCACTGCCAGGGATCCAGGGGCAGCCCCAGCTTCTCTGGGCACCCTGTGCCAGGGCCTGCCCACCCTCCCAGGGAACAATTCCTGCCCAATATCCCATCCAGCCCTGCCCTCTGGCAGTGGGAAGCCATTCCCTGTGTCCTGTCCCTCCATCCCTTGTCCTCAGTCCCTCTCCAGCTCTCCTGGAGCCCTTTAGGCCCTGCAAGGGGCTCTGAGCTCTCCCTGGAGCCTTCTCTTCTCCAGGTGAGCACCCCCAGCTCTCCCAGCCTGGCTCCAGAGCAGAGGGGCTCCAGCCCTTGGGGCATCTCCCCTTGCTCCACCAGGCCAACATCTTTGCTGTGTTGGTGGCCCCAGAACTGGGCCCAGCACTGCACGTGGGAGTCCCCAGGCCAGGGCAGAGAGTCCAGGGTTGGGACAGTGGTCAGTGATGTCCAGGACCAGGCCAGGTACAACTCAACCAAGCTGCAATGGAGAGCAGAGCCAAGTGCCAGGCTGCTGAGGAAAAGGGAGAGTGGCACTTGCTGAGGCTCCCCAGTGCTGGATGACAGCGTTGTCACAGCTGGCCCCAGGCCCAGGCACCTCAGGGAATCAGAGCAGACACAGGAAAATTCTTCCTTACTGGCTGCTGGGAGTACTGGGTTAATAGCAGGAGAGCTTGAGCTAGGCAAACATAAAGAAATGGAGCTTTTATTCCTAATTAGACCACTTTTATATGATCTGAGTAAATTTCTATCTTCATTTATCATGATGGTAAAGCCTCATAATGTCTTTATGGGGCAGTAGCTTTTCATTTCAAGTGTCCAGTAGTGATGGATTCATTTGGCGTTTGCTGCAGCCATAAACCTGAGCTGGGGAAATCCTTGGGCTGCTCAACATCCAGGAGAACCATGCCCAGATTTAGGGCCAGAAAATCAGCTTGTCTGATCCCCAGTAGCCAATTTATTATCCACAGAACCACACAACTCCCTGTCGTAAAGCACTTGCTTTTTAAAACAATTTGTTTCTCTGATGGGGAAAATAACAATAATTTGCTTCCCTTTTGGGTATAAACATTCAGAATGTGTTGGTGTGAGTCTTCCTACATCAGGATGGGCTGAATTGGATTAGGCTGGTAAAGAAGACTCTGAAATGTAAATTTGGGACAGTACGAGAGATGTGTTCGCCTTTTGATATTTTTTCAGTGTTGCTTTTGGTGCTATTAAAGGTATAGAGACACAACCAGTTGGTCTATTATTATTTAATCATCTGGAAAGATGGGCAAATGGTGCTGCACAAAGTTAGCAGCTGAAGGGATGCACTGTGGGCTCTGCCCCAGAGGCCTTGCAGTTCTATACTAGTGGGTTTATGTGCCAAAGGCAGTTATATCAGCAGAAATAGATTAAATTATATTTATCATTGATAGTCGTTATTTAGTCCAGAGCCTTCTGTGTGGACTGCACATAAACAGAAGGCAAACCCAGGCCTCTCTGTAGCTCTGGCAGTGCAGAGTTCCATGCTGGGAACTCCAGGGGAGCACCAGGGCTGTTCTCTGAGCTTGTGGTGGGCCTGGGAGCATTTCCCTCATTTTTCCATGCTTTTCCCTGGCTGTCCAGGTTGCCATGGTGCTGCTGTTCCAGCCTCTCTTCCAAAGCCCCCTGGAGACCCATCACACTCTGCAGCTGCTGCTGGGCTCTGGCCTGGATGTCTGTGGCCTCCGCCTGCTCTACCCCGGGCAGGACCTGCTGCTCTCCAGCTCAGGTGAGCTCTGCTTCTCCTCCAGAGCTTCCATCCTGCTGGGCATGGCACAGGTCTGTAAATGCACTCAGGGTCACTCTAGCAGTTCCTACACCTTCCCCCAAAGAAATTATAGAATAGCTTTGACTGTTTCTTTCTTTCTCTTCTCAGTGTTGAATATTCATGAGCTGAATTTTTAAGCCTGGATACATTTTTGGGTCTCAAACTTTAGCAGTTGTTCCTTTGCAGTGAGCTTTCCCACATTCCAGTGCCCTTAGCTCCAGGGACAGACTCATGTGAGTTAAATATCCCCACTGATACTCCTGAAGGTTTTAGCTGCAGAAAATCCAGCCTCCCTTTTCCACAATTCCCCTGTCTCATTGCCTGTGGGACTTGAGGAGTACTGATTTATCTGCCCTGTAATTGCATTGGCTGATAAACCATCACCAAAATGTCACCCCATTTAATAGAATCCCGTCTGGGGTGGGAGACCAGCAGATAAGGTAAATAAACATGATTTGGGGCTGTGAACTCAAATCACAAAGTCTTTAACATTGATCCGACACCAATGTGTCAAATATTGGCATGTACCACTCAAGCCTTTCTTTTTTCTCAATTGAGAAACAGAGATGATGAAGCCTGTCCTAAAGCATTATGGAATGTTATTGCTTGCTACTGCAACACAACTCCAGAGCAACAGGTTCCCTTAGCTGCAGAGCTCAGATTGCCCCTGCTTGTGGCTTGTGCTTCCTTTTAAGCCAGGAAATTCTCCTGGAAGGTTTGGATGTGCCACCATCTCAGCTAGACAATCCATTTCTCTTGGGAAAGGCACAGGCAAGCTGAGAGGGACAGAATGGGTGTCCTCCTCCTCTGGCAGAAGGGGAAGGAAGAGCAGCTTAATCAGAGAAAAATTCCCCAGTCTCTGCTCCCTTTTTGCATTTGAAAGCAGTAGGAGCAGACTGCCTTAGGAATGGGAGTGCAGTTGCAGCTGTCTGGGTGCTGTGCACAGAACACATTGCTGCTGAGAGCTGAAGAATTGGAGAGGGCTCCACAAATGAGTAAGAAAACCATAAAATCAGCAGTCATTGGGAGCTGACAGGCAGCAGATCTGCTTCAATGCTCTGTAGCTTGCACCATTATTTAAGAGCATTTTGTATGAAGAGACAATTCATTTGAGCAGAGAACTGCTGTGCAAGTTTGTAAATTAGATTTTTACCCATAGCTTGATAACTCTAAAATTATTATTTTAAATATTTACAGCCAGTTGCTCCATTATCTACCTGCTCTGGAGATTTGTGTTCTGCCTTCTGATTCTTATGCAAGAAATGATACATGTTTTTAAACCTGAGGGAAGAAAAATCACACCCCTTACTGCTTTTTCTGACATCTGCAGGAAGAACTACAAAGGAGGCAAATTTGCTTTTTCTGGGGTTACTTCCTGGGCCCCAGCTATGCTGGAGAAAGGTTTGCCAGAGTCATAGGGAAGAGTTGTTGCAGGAGATAAGGAAAGTCAGGGTTCAAATCCTAGCAGAAAATTAAAGGGGGGCAATCAAATATTTGCCTGGAACTCACAGCATTGTACAAAATCTGTACTTGATGCAGAAGGAAATAATGTAGATAATAATGCAGATTTCTGATTTGTGATGCCATTCAAAAACACCCCTTCCTCAGGCCCCTGTTCTTGTCCTGTACTTCAACCCCCAGCCTTGCTTGTGAACCAGAGGAGGCTGAAGTGCTGGCTTAGAGTCAGAGCTTGGGCTGGAAAGGACCCTAAAGCCACCAGATTCCAACCCCTGCCATGGGCAGGGACACTTCCAGTGCAGCACCTGCTCTGTAATAACTTTTCACAGCAAACATGAGGCAACCAAGTCCTCTTTCTGCAACAGCCTGCCTTGAATAACCTCAGCTTTCTATTGGGTACAAGTGTGCAGGTGCTGCCAGCACCTCTCCCCAGGACAGGGAACCAGGTAATTCCCAGGACAGGGAACCAGGTAATTCCCAGGCAGGGAACCAGGTGATTCCCAGAACAGGGAACCAGGTGATTCCCAGGACAGGGAACCAGGTAATTCCCAGGACAGGGAACCAGGTAATTCCCAGGACAGCCAACCTGGTGATTGATTCCCAGAACAGGGAACCAGGTAATTCCCAGGACAGGGAACCAGGTGATTGATTCTCAGGACAGGGAACCAGGTGATTGATTCTCAGGATAGGGAACCAGGTAATTCCCAGGCAGGGAACCAGGTAATTCCCAGGACAGGGAACCAGGTGATTGATTCTCAGGACAGGGAACCAGGTAATTCCCAGGACAGGGAACCAGGTAATTGATTCTCAGGACAGGGAACCAGGTAATTCCCATGACAGGGAACTAACCAGGTGATTGATTCCCAGGCAGGGAACCAGGTGATTCCCAGAACAGGGAACCAGGTAATTCCCAGGACAGGGAACCAGGTGATTCCCAGAACAGCCAACCTGGTGATTGATTCCCAGGACAGGGAACCAGGTGATTGATTCTCAGGATTGGGAACCAGGTGATTGATTCCCAGAATAGGGAACCAGGTAATTCCCAGGACAGGGAACCAGGTGATTGATTCCCAGAACAGGGAACCAGGTGATTGATTCTCAGGATTGGGAACCAGGTGATTGATTCCCAGAATAGGGAACCAGGTAATTCCCAGGACAGGGAACCAGGTGATTGATTCCCAGAACAGGGAACCAGGTAATTCCAAGCACAGGTAACCAGGTGGTTCCTCTGTTGAGGTCTGGCTCTGACAGATCTGAAATGAGCCCCTGAATGGAGTGAATGACCTGGGGTGGGTTGTTCCATGTTTTACTCACACGTGTGTTTGTTTCCACAGAAAAGCTGCCTTCCTCCTACACCTCAGAGCCTGGCAAGGTGCCCCCAGTGCTGGCATTAGGTGTGAGAGGGCCCAGAGCCCTGGGCATCCTGCAGGACATCACCCGAGGCTCTGCCAGGAGCCAGGTGGAGCCTCTCCTGTTCCTGCCCCTGCCCAGCCAGGTGCACAGGGAGCTGTGCCTCTGGTTTGGAGGGAGAGCTGCTGGAATCCTGCCCCCAGCTGCCAGGTGATGACCTGGATGGTTTGGAGCTGTTGTCCCACAGGCAGGGAGCCCTGGAGGCAGGCAGGGACTCCATCCTCTGTGTCAGCCTTCCAAAGGTCCTGCAGCACAGGAGAGCAGGGGGAGCAATCCCTCTGCTTTTGTGTTTCCAAGCAGAAATCCTTCTCTCTTGTGCAGCAGATCACAGAATCATGGAATATCCTGAGTGGGAAGGGTCCATTGGGATCATCCAGCCCAGCTGGCCCTGCACAGACCCCAACAATCCCAGCCAGGGCACCCCTGGCAGCGCTGCCCAAACACTCCTGGAGCTCTGGCAGCCTCGGGGCTGTGCCCATTCCCTGGGGAGCCTGGGCAGTGCCAGCACCCTCTGAACCTTTCCCTGATCTCCAGCCTGAGCATCCCCTGGCCCAGCTCCAGCCTCTGTTCCCTCAGGTCCCAGATGTGTCAGGTGTGGGGCAGCTGCAGTTGCATCCCATTCCCTGTTCCCTGGTATCCAGGCCCGTAATTCATACTCTTGCAGCAAGATTTGGAAAGCTGGTGCTGGAGAAGAGCTGCAAGGCTGTGTGCCAGTGAGTGACCCTTTCCTAGGAAACCTCTGGCTTTGCCCTATATTTCAAAAGGATTCAGTAGGAAAAGGTTCTTTGGAGGATGATGAGAGAAGTGTGTGAAAATGAAGGGTGGCTTGTAAACCTTTAACTACATGAGAAACTCTGCTGCAGAAAGTTCACACAAGGCCTTGCACCTGCAGGTTCTGGGGAGGTTTTTAGGGATCCTGCCTGTCCTGAGGGCAGGGTGGCACAGTCAGAGGCAGCAGGCTGGAGGTGAGACCCTCTGCAGTGCTTTCTGTGAGAGCCAAAGCTGAGCCAGGTGGAATTCACCTGTGGATTGCTGTGGAGGGTTGTGTGTCAGAGTTCTGCTCTGCTCAGCACTGACCAGCAACTCTCATCGTTTTTATGTTTAAGATGTGAAAAAAATCAATTTGGCCAAGTTTCATTGTCTTTATTTGTTTATTTTCCTCAGGGATGCTTTTTTCCTCTTACAAAGATGATGAATTCTGCTCCTCTGGTATAACTCAGTCCGGAGCAGTGCTACATCCTAAATAATGCACTTGTCTTTCTCCTAATGCTGGTAATTTGGTCTGTTGGGAGGCAGGAATCCAAACTGCAGCTCAGATTGCCCTTTTCAGATTAGACTTGCAAATGCTGTGGGCTCCTGGGAGTGAGCAAGCAGGATGTGTTCCAGGCAGCTCCGTGGTGGTGGCAAGGGATGAGGCAGGTTTGCCTGAGCAGCCTGAGCTCACAGTCCCAGCCAAAACTGTTCCCAGACAGCCCCTGCCTTTCAACCACACCTTCTGTTCACCCTGCCCTGCCCGGGTCCCTTTGGATGTGCAGGAATGTTGTGGAAGTTTCACTGGCAGGAGCATCTCTGCCAGACTGGATCCTGCTTGTTGCCTAACACGAACCCTTCAAACTGGTTAAACTCAGCCTAAAGAACCCAAAGTGAAAAGCCACTAGGATGTGTCTGTGGGTGGGAAAAGCTCTGCTAGTGCAGCCTGACATATTTCTTGATTCCCAGATTTCTTTGCCAAGCTGGCTACTTTGCATTAGTTACTTTTAATTGAACACAGAGAGCCTCAGGGGGAGTAATATGAAAAGATGTTCAGTCAGAGAGACCTTGATGCAGCTCATGTCACGGACAAGGGATTGAAATGGCTTTTCCAGTAAAGCAGTTTTACCAGAGAAGCTTCTGTGGCCTTGGATTTGTCACAGAAAGTAGGTTTGAGTCAGAACCTTTGAATATTTTTCATTTAATATTTATCGTTTTTCTGCAGCTCTCAGAGTCCTTCATCAACTGGGCCAGGGGCAGATGAAGAAAAAGTTGATCTGCAGGGCTTGATGCTGCCTCGACCTCCAGCCATGCTTGTCTCAACTACCAAAGGTCAGTGCTGGGAAATGAAATTTCAGAGTTTATGGTTCTCCTTCACTGATAACATCACTTTACACCAGCCCACCTCAGGAAATTCTGCCTCCCTGGATGGCTCAGAGCTGTGACCTGAGGTCTGGAGCCAGGAATGAATTTGCAGTGGGATACTGTTGCCTGAAATGAAGCAGCAGAGAAGTGGCACCACCTCATTCTCCTCATGGGAGCAGCTGCTGGAGTCCTGGGGCTGCTTAGCGTCACTGAAGGGGAAAAAAGACACAAAAAACCATCCCAGGAAATCTCTGCACAGAGGGGCCAGTTCATCAAAGAAACAGTCACATGAACACCTAACAGAGTCCCCAAACTGTTTGTTTATTGATCAGAGTTCATCTGCTTCTCCTGGTGGAGACTGGATATTATAATCAAGGGAATTAAATGGTTAAGGCTTCATTTAGGGCAGGACTGACCACACAGTCAGAAAGGAGAGCACTTTATGGGACTAATATCACCTGGATCCACTCAAATCCCCATTTCCCCTTGTGGGAGCAGTGTTCAGCTCCTGAATTTGTACCTAACCAGCAGCAAACTGTGACCAAGGGACACCTGCCAAGGCCTCACCTGCCTGAAAGGTGTTGGGGTCCTGCTGTAAAGGCCAACATCCTCTGGAGAGGGCCTGGCCCAGCTCAGCTGGGGTTTTTGGACAATGCTCTTGGAGCTCTTGCCTGGTTCCTGCTGGCCCAGTTGAAGGTGGTTTCACAGGAATGAAGCCCGAGGGCAGCAGAAGCTCAGCAGCTGACAGGGAGGAGATGGCAGAAGGAAGGCAGGACTGGACTGACAGAGAAAGAAGGCAGAGGGAATTACATTGCCAAGGGAAAGAATCCATGAGAAAAGGATGAAAGCATAAGGCAAAAAGATGAAAAAGAAGTGGAAGAGGAGGAAAATAGAGAAGGGAGGAAGGAAAAACCCAATTTTGAGACAGTTTTTCATCTTTTGGCACATGTTAACTCAGGTAGTTTGGCAGGCAGCCCTTGGCTCTGTTATTTGGGATTGGGATTGATGGCAGCTGGTGGCTACTGATGGAATGAGTCACATTTGCTGCCTCCCCTTCCTTTTATGGCCGTTAATGATTCACATTTGCTGTGGGCTGCTGAGTTCCACCACACCACGTTCCATCTGCATTGAGCCTCACAAGTCCCTGTCAGGCTTTGCTCCCCAGATAACTTTGCTCTGGCAAGAGGAGCTGAAGCTCTGCTCTGGGAGCAGACACCCTTGGGGTTTTCAGGAAAAGAAATGTTCACTGACTCCTTCCCTTTGGTCTCCAGCAGCTCCCCTTGGAGACAGGAATATTACCCATGCAGAGCAGAGGTGCTGCAGCTAGGCAGACCTGCCCCTTCTCAGTAATCAGGGTTTTAATGACCCAAGCAGATATTCTTGTTGATTTGGGATATATGTGTGCAAAAAAATTTGGTTTTTTATGTGTTACCAACTGGAGAGGAACGAAAATCTTCCCACCAACAATCTTATATTTTGACAGTTCCCATATCATGAATATGGCTAAAAGCCAGTGTTAAAGCCATTAAGCCAAACAGAGATTTTAGGCAAAGAACCACCCTGCCTGTCCCATCCTTAGTGATAAACACAAGATTTCCCTTCTTTTGGTGCTGTTGCTTTGAACTACCAGGCTGAGCCTTGGCAGGTCAGATTTCTATATCACAAAGTCTAGAATACTGTCCTACCCTCAGAATTAGTCAGGACACTGAGAAAAATCCTCCACTCTCATTAAATTAGTTGCTTCAAGTTAAGAGAAAATACTGTGGTAGTGTAGAGGAAACTCATGTAGAAGTGATACTGAGGATTTGTTTTCAGAGCTCACTCTTGGCAGCTTATGGAGATCTGAATATACATTGAGAGGGATAAAAAAGCTATGCTAGGACTGAGGAGGTGTAATAATGGAGGTCATGGTAAAAAAAAAGAGCTCAGGTAGATCAGAAGCTTCAGGGAAAAGTCTTGAGCTTGTCTCATAGTGCCTAAGGTGTGGCTGGGGCTGCTCAGGAGACCTTGGAGGCTCCTTCTCCTGAGCTTGCTCAGGGCTGGCAGTGAGCCTGGGATTCAGCTTGGGAAACAGGACTCTAAAAACACAAGGTTCTAACCCGAGGTAAATTGCAGTTGTATCTCCACTGTTATGTACTGGGATGAGGGACTCGAGGAGAGCTCGAGCAGCCAGGCCTGCTGGAAGAGGATCAGGCAGGACAAGGCAGGCTGGTGCCATTGCCATGATGTCCAAGGAACCTGTGAGGCACCAGATGGTACCAAACCAAAGGTGAGATCACAGGGCGTCCAGAGCTTCAGGAGCTTGTGCCAAAATGAAGGTCTGGGATGAAAGTTAAAGGCAGGAACAAAGGAGGGACAAGAGGAAGCAGAAGGTGATGCTGAGCAGGATTGCAGAAGCAGCTGCAGGCTGAGACCACCAGGAACAGCAGAGAGGAATGGCCAGAGCTGCTTCATGCTCTGTGGAGTGGACAAATTAATCAAGAACAAGTAGTTCTTGTTGCCCTGTTCAGTCACTCAGTGTGGTCAGGCTCTCCAGGCCTCAGTCCTGCCCTGAGTGCTGGGGGCTGCACAGGGACAGCCACAGCCCAGGCAGCACTGCCACACTGTGTGAGCAGCTCCCAAACCTGGGCAGACAGCCTGGCTCATCTCATTTGATGATTCATAAAGATATTAATGATGATGCCATAAGCTTTCCCACTCTGGGCTGGCCTTGGATTGCAGTCATGATGAGCTGCATGCAGCAAACAAACACAGAGTTTGGATATATATATATACACATATATGTATAGGTATATTTGGATACAGCTGTTTGCTTCAAGGTGGAGGCAGCTGCTGTGAGAGCTGCCTTGCACTGATAGTACAGTGACAATAATATGCTGTTTTTCTGTGACCTAGGGGACATCATTCTGCTGCTGTCACCTGTGGTACCTCCCTGTGCCTTTGGGGCTGTGCTTTCCAGCTGTGCCCGCCGGGGCTTTGTGCTGCAGGGACTGCGCCAGCTCCAGCTCTCAGCTCAGCAAGCCCTTGTGCTGGGCATGACCCCGGGGCAGGTACTGTGCCCTCTGTGCCCTCTGTGCCCTCTGTGCCCTCTGTGCCCTCTGTGCCCTGGGGAACCCCTGCTCTGCAGCTAATCCTGCCACACTCCTCCAGTGAGTGCTCGAGGACACCTATTCTCTCTTTTCCAGCTCTCTGTGTTCCTGTGCTCTGGCTGCTGTCAGTGCTGGATTTTTCTCTAGTAGGAAAATGCCACCAAGCCTTGGCCTCTCATGGAGAACAGGAGTGTAAATTCACTATCCTACTCCTACTAAAACAAACGTGAATTTTGCCATTGATGTCAGAATAAGCAAGAGCTGGCAGTAGCCCCCATGATCAAAAATTCTGTTCTGCAAAGGTGGTTCAGGAGAAGGGTCTTCACTATTAGACTGATATTTGGTGATGTCTCAGTCCCTCTGGACCTTTCAGCATGAAGGCACCTACCTTAGTGCATTCCAGATGGGTTTCAAAAAGAGCTTTCAAAAAAAATTTTTTTTCCTTTGAAGCTCTGCCTAACATGATGATGGGTTTGAAGTAAAGTGCACTTGACATTTTGACAAGTCAGCCTAAGGAAGCAGCAATAATCACAAATGCAAGGCTGCAGTCAAGCTTAGCATATGCAAGAAGTCCAGTGCAGCACTTCTTCCATTATAAATGCCACAGGAATCACCTGACACCTTTTCTCACAAAGGAGTGGACCACTCACTTCAAATCATCAAGCTGAGGGTTCTTTGCTGTGTCAGTCAGGAAATGTATAATTTTCCAAATCAAACTCTACAAATCCCCTCTTTCTGCTTGTTCTGTGATCAAGCCTAAGGAATAAGAGTGTCTCTGCCCATAATATTGTATAGAATGAATATAACCCATTTAGGAATACTTCAGCCCAAATAGCCAGATATTTGGAGCATGCTGCTAAGTGACCACTGCTCCAATGTGCTGTTTGGAGCTAAAATTTCTGAAAATCATCCCTTCATTTGGGACTCCAGATAATCTTTGAGCGACTTAGGATGGTACCCCATATCAGCTGAGTTACAGCTGCTGTGGTTTGAGCTTAGCCCAGCCCAGCTGCAGGGCAGAATGATTTTGTGTTAAGCCTCTTCCCTGAGTTTAAATTAAGTTTCTCTGTCTCAGGGAAAGATGACGCAGCCATTGGGGTTCCTGTGGCTCAGTGGTGAGCTGCAGCTTGTTACTCCACTGTAATTTATCTGTTTGCTTGAGTCCTATAGGAATTACATCTGCATTTAGCAGTCTGATGTGCCCCTCATTATTTCAGATCGCTGTCTTTTGCCCTGGCAAGAGCTCAGGCTCCCCTGCTGGTCCTGCAGGAGGAGCAGTCCCTGCTGGAGCCCGCAGGCACTGCCTGGTGCTGCTGCTGAGGAAGGAGAACGCCAGACACCACATCCCTGCCTTGCTGACAGGTAATGCTTGCCCTGCCCAGCAGCCTGGGGGGGAGGCTTTGCATTTCAGGGTCTGTGAGTTCCACATTAGCAGTCCAACCACAGTGTGCAGTACAGGGAGTATTTATTGGGAATATCAAGGCCTGCTCATGTTGCTGTAGGAATCTCCAAACCAACGTGTGAATCAGCCACTACTACACATCCAGCAGAGCTGCATGACCTTTGCCTGTTGTTTGATCTTTAGCTCTGGAGTCCTCAAACTTAGAATCACCAAGTAGTTCCTCGTGCAAGGGCTCTCAGAAGGCCTCTCATCCAACATCCTGCTCAGCAGAGCATCAGAAGTGAATTCCCAGGATGCTCAGGCCTTTTTTTCTGTCAGGTCTTGAACATCTGTAAGAACAGAGATTCTCCTGCCTCCCTTGGCCTTTGTTCCATCATTATGGGAATAGTTTTTCCTTTATGTGAAGCTGTAACCTCCTGTTTGGATTTGTGAGCCTTGTCCCTGGACATTTCCAAGCTGGGAAATCTCACACCCAGCACAGGGAGGTGCTGTTGGGGCTGCCCTGTTCAGGGTCAGCAGTTGGATTTCAATGATCCTTGTGGGTCCCTCCAAGCTCAGAACTTGCTGGGATTTTATGGCCTCAATCACCTCCTCTCAGGAACTCTTTTTGCCCAGAGAGGGAGGGTAGCCACAATAGAGCTGTGCCACTGAGCCTGAGGGCAGCACCTGATCCTATCAACCTCAGCTTCCAGCCCTGCATCCTTGTGACTCCCAAGCACCCCAAAGGTAACTCATTTTGTGGGTAGGGACTGCAAAAACCTCAGCCAAGCTGCTGCCTTAAATCTTCTTACTTGAGTTACTGTTTTCTTAGGGATCACTTGACATCGACCTCAAGTGGGGAAGATGAGAGGGAACAGCAGTGGTCAGGAGGGAACAGAAATCCTGTTTGGCTCTTCCCAAGCAGGGGTCACTGTGGGTGACCCTTCCACTACCACCACCCCAAACAGTCCATGATGGAGACATTCATCCACAGCCCAATTGCTTCCTTTAATTTATCCACAATAGAAAAGAACATTTAGAGGTTTGGGGGGGAAACAATGCCAATTCAAATAGTCCTGGGCTTTTCTCCTGAGACTATCACAGAATGTTCTGAAAACATGTGCAGACACAGAGGATTAATCATGGCACAGTAATTACAGCCCCGTGTCACCTGCTGCCTCTGCACCCAAGGAAAGTTGCTCATTAAAAAGTGCAGTTTCTGCTGCTTTCCCTCAGTGCCACAGATGATGCTTTGTGTTCGTGTTTTGCACAGGGAAATTTCCACTAGAAATACAGAGACAGAGCTAGAACAAAGGGTAATGCAGAAAGATAAAATATTTTCCCTCGTGGTAGAGAGCTCAGGGTTTTTCCCTTTGTGACAGATTTTGCAGATGCCTTTTCCATGTGTTCTGTGCTATTTTCATCAGTCCTGTACTGCAGAAAGACACCTTAGTCCATATTCCAGAGACCTGAGAAGGGAAGCTGATATTCTTTCTCCACAAATTTTGGTTTGGCCTCTGGGAAGTGCAGAACAGCACTAAGATTGGAGGAGGGTAAATACCTCACTAAGAAGTTTTGCATTTGTAATCAATATGAAAAGCAGTTGCCCCTTCGAGATCTTGAACGCTGTTCTATTCTCAAAGCAAGTTAAAACTCAACAATTATTCCTGAAATAGAGCAGATAAATAGATGGGTAAGGGTCTGTGTCCTGAGGTTCAAACACCATACATTTTTGTCCAAGCTTTACTTTCTGCCATGCCCTGAATTTGAATAAACAACAGGCAGTACTGCTGGGACAGTGATGGCCCATTTTTGGTGCCTCATGCCTTCTGAATTTTGAGAAGCAGGTGATTGTCAGTGGCACATTTGACATCCAAGCGTTGCCATCAGCCTCTAGCACCAATAATCCATTTCCCATGCTCCACTACAGTGAATTTTTGACAGGCTTGTAGGGTAGGAAGCAATCAAATGTGTACAAAGTAATTTTAAAAATAACAAGCCTTTAAAACTGTGGCCTGAAACATTATTACAGAAGGCTGAACTAATTGTTGTGGAAATGTGCTGTATGCAACACCTTAATGCACAGCCCAGCTCTTTGGAGGGAGAATGGGAGCTGAGAGGTGGCTGGCCTTAAGCAGTCAGTGTCTGTAAAAGTGGCCTGGAATGGGACATTTTCCAGGCTGGAAGTCACAGGAGCAGAACATGATGTCTCTGTTCAGCTCTGTCACCCCAGCAACACCTCCCTGCCCACGAGGGCCCTGTGGGATGCAGGACTTTGGCCTCATGCCTGGAGGTGTGAGACACCTTGAGGGCCTCCACATGAGCACTGGAACTCTTCCTGGTGGGCACCACCTTATTTGAGATATTTATTCTAATTCAGGAGCGTTGTGGCAGCATCTGTGCACCTTTTCCACGTTTCAGTTCCCAGCAGGAGTTAGAAGGGGATGAAAACAACTAGGTCCTGCTGAAAAAGCCAGAGAAGGCTGTGGGCCAGCCCCAGTTTTCAACAGCTCCTTGCCCCTTTTTAAGTGGTCCATGTGATTTTGGGGAGAGGGATTGGTTCTGTTGTTTTGGTGTCCCAGGTAAGCTCAGTCTGTGAGGGAGCTGGGGCCAGGGACTCAAACATTTGCTGGCAGAGTGTCCTCATGTCAGGCTGAGCAGGGCTCTCATTCCTCACCTTTCCTGCTGTTCTGAGCACAGGGCTGATGGAAGAGCTGGCACAGGCAGGCCTGGGCAGCAGGCACAGCATCCCCCCTGCAGCTGCTGGACTGGACCCCTCCCTCTGCCTCCACGGAGTCCCCTACGCCGAGGCCTCGCTGCTCAGCCTGGGTAGGTCAGGGCTGGGAATGCTCTGGCCTGGCTTCTGCAGGATCACACACTCTGGGAATGCTCTGG
>JAHLSL010000037.1:12808101-12819496 GCA_025920805.1 Petroica traversi
CCTGGCTTCTGCAGGATCCCACACTCTGGGAATGCTCTGGGCTGGGAGGGACCTCACACTCACCTCATTCCATCCCCTGCATGGACAGGGACACCTTCCACCAAACCAGGCTGCTCCAAGCCCCGTCCAGCCTGGCCCTGGACACTTCCATAAACGGAGCAGTCACATAAGAAGGGATTTTCCTGAATAAAACCATTGGGTTTATGCTTTTTGTCTGTAATAGCTGCCAGTCAATCACTGTCACTCTCATGGAAGAATCAATGAAAATCAGAATGAAAATACCTTTGTAAAGTAAGTTAAAAGATACATGCAAAAAGGGATTATTGAAACATGACATGGTAACATCCAATTAAGTCTTAATTAAGATACTTGATTAAAAGATTAATAGCCAATCAATACATATTTGTTGCCATAGTTTCAAGAGAAGTCAAAATATGAAAATGAGATAAATTGGTGATTGTGTGTAAAACTGGAATGTGCTGAAGTGATAAATGCTGGCAGCTATAGTTCTGTAGGTGCAGAAAAGGCACTTTTCAATCTCATTTTACTCAGATATTCTTAATTTCAGTTTATACAGTTGTATTCACTTTGGTAACTCATTCAAAGCTGGGAGATTGATAGGATTTCAAACAGCAAGGAAATGGGTTTTCTGTTCTTAATCTATGACTCACATGGGTGAGTCTTAAACCTCCTAGTTCTATACACTTGTAGTAGAAAAAAAATCAGATGTTTATTTCACTAACTGCAGGTTGTGGGTTTTTATGTGTTCAGCAAGTTAATTTAGTTTAATTTAATTTAATACTTTGAAAATTTGGATGCTAGGACTTTGAGTTAAAATATATTGCTCTCCAAACCCAAACTGACTCTAAATCCTAAGGAAAAATAAAAAATTAAATGCATGTCACTCACCATTCTCTAGCATTATGAAATGTTATGATGTAGAAATAAGTAAGTAAATAAATTTTTATTGATACAATTGTTTAAATAGTCATGTAGTGAGTCAGGGATTTCTGATGGGCCAGGGATTCTCCAGGCTGGGCTGTTCCCAATGGGATTGTAGATATAAGCACAGTGTTACAGCAGTCCCTAAATTAGCTCCCAAATGTGTGCCCTGCAATGTCCCAGAAAGCAAAATGAGGTATTGATTTAATGTGAAGTCAGTCATTAGTTATCAGCCCAAAACTGATGCCTTAAATCATTTTGGTACAGATCTATCAACTCTGCCTAATGGTGTGAATAAGGATATCAAAATTACAAGGGAATGTATTTGCTTTACACGGCAAATGTAATTCCAGGGAAGGACTGGGACTAATTAGAGGGGCTTTGCTGTGTTAATGTTCCTCATTCAGGAGGCTTTTCCTGAGCTGCAGTGTGAGGAGACAATGAAATGCAGATGGGGATTTATGCAATTCTCTCTGTGAAAAAACCTGAGATCTGTTTCCATGGGGTCACAGTTTTGTTCTGATGCTCTCCCCGGGCAGGAGGAAACCTCAGCGCGGTGCCAGAGCCCCAGCACATCCCTCTGGATTTCCTGTGCCACCGAGCCTGTGCTGCTGAGCCTGGCATGGAGCAGGTGGTGATGCTCACCATGGTTGGGATGCAGGCTCTGAAGGGGGCTGGAGAGCTCCTGCAGCACATCCTGCAGCCTGGCCTCGAAGATCAGCCTCGGAGTGCAGGTGATCCCAGCTCTGGACACCGGGGGCAGGAAAGTTTATCCTGGGTAGCAGCTCTTTGTAGCATAGCTGGAACATCATGGAAAATGTGGTGAAAGGCTCTCAGGAAGAGCAGGTTTCTTTGTTTCTGCCTAGAAAACTGAAAAGTTTATCTTGGTTTGTTATGGACAATCACAAACAGCTCAGGTGGGCATAATTTGCTTCAGCCTTCCAAGAAGTGCTTGGGCTTGCTGAGCTTTTATATAACACAGAGCACTGTGTCCCTCCCTGAGCCCTGGGAGGGGAGGCTGGGCTGGGGCTGGGACAGGAATTTGGGGGTCCCAGGCTGTGTTCTGTGCAGTGACAGCCTTGGGGAGCAGAACCAGGACGTTTCCTGGCTCCACACTGCAGTTCCCCCACAGGAACAGGGGCAGTGATGCCATCCCCATGCAGGCTGCATGAAAAAGCTGCCAGGTCCTGGGCAGGACAGGGAGTTTAGGGAATTTCATGTGCAAGTTGCACTGAAGTGTGATAACACAGGAGGTGTGGGCACACAGGGCACAAGTCTGCCCCTGTCTTGCACTGGGTTGTATCCAACTCTCCCAAAACTATGTTGAAATACTACTTGAAATCCTGTGAAGTTCTGTATCTGAGATCTGAGCCAATAGAAACTTGCAGCACTTGTGGTTTGAGCCCTAAATACCTTGCTACAAAGTCAGAAGGCAACTTTACAAACCCAACAACATTGAAACTACTTTAGAGACAAGTCAGCATTCTGTTGTACCTTATTACTATGATGAACATTGCTTAAAGTGATATGAAAGGTGCTAAAGGATCCATAATTATGGATTATGCTGTGTCAAGCCACATTGTTATCAGTGTACTCTCAGTGATTCCCTTTCAACTCTCCTCCATTAGCTGTGCTCTCTAATCAAATCATGGCACTTGCTCCCTGTGGCTCCCTGTTGATTTCCCAGATAGTCAGTTTTTTGTTCTTCACTGTAATGTCATTTCTTAGCATTTGTATCTTGTGGGTTTTCCCAGTATATTCCTGTAATTGCATTACAGTCCATTCCAGAAGTCAAAGCAGCATTGGAACTTGTGTAGGGAAAAAAATCAATGTGAAATAAAATGTGTCTAAAAGAAAGCACAGCTTCTGTGAAACACGAGCTGCTCGCTGGTGCTAAAAACATTTTTCTTGACTTGCAGCAGAGCCTGATTCAGGATTTGAGCTCCTAGGCCTGAAGTGGCTGCCCCATCTGAGTCGGTGCCAGGCCAGGGCAATAACCCCCTTTGAGGCTGGGGACTCTCACTGGCAGAGCAGCCTGGACACGCTGATGTCCAGCCCTGTCCTGGTGTGTGCTCTCCGGGCCATCGACGCCTTCCCAGCCCTGGCAGCTGCCCTGGAGGGATGGACACAGGGCAGGGCCAGCCCCAGCACAGGGGACAGCCTCCCACAGGCACTGATGGCCCTGACACCAGAGGTGACCTTCAGACAAGCCATCCTCTTCTTCACAGAGGCAGATTTCGTAACTGGTAAGGCACGCTTTGCTGTTTGTATTGTCCTCAGCTATAGAGTGTGTGGGAATTGGGTGAACTTGGCCAAAGGAACCCAGTGCTGGGGGTTTTCTCAGGCACAGGAAAACGTAATCATGTGGGGGTAAATTCTGTGCTTGGCTGAATTCAGATGAGGCAATGAAACCAGCAGGAGCCAGCTGAGGTCACCTACGAGGTGGCCTATTTAACTAATGTGGCTGTGCCTGGCCTGGTGCCTTTCCTGATGATCTTGAGGTACTCCATAAGTACTAATTAGGTATCAGAGCAATTGGCAGCATCAGTAAATAATACCATGCATTTTAAACCCTCTCAGTAACAGAAACTGAATAACAGAGCCCAAGAGCTCTCCCATCTAAAGGTGGGTGCCAGACTTTCAGCTTGATGCCTCAGCCTTGCCCTGTGCTCAGGGAGATCAAGGTGTGACCAATCTGTAAGAGCCAAAGAAAACAGATTTCTTGAGAATGTCTTTTTATCCTGGAGGAGAATGAAGAGTGGAATGGAGACCTTTACTGTCAAAAGCTTCTCAGAGTTCAGTGATGTGTGCCAGCATTGATCTTTCAGCATAGTAAATTTGATGGTTTCCTCCTGTAGCAGGAAATGTATAGCCATGCCTCTTAAAACTAAATCACTGTGCAGACTCTGGGGTTATTGATACTGGAATGTTTAGAGCAGCAGACTACAAGCTCTCACTGTTTTCTTTTAGTGTCAAATATTCAGAGAAGAATTGGGGCTGCCTGACTCCTCACACCCAGAGAGAAACAGTTCTGAGCCTGGCAGTTTCTGGCAGGGAGTTGGAACAAGATGGTCCCTTCCAACTCAAGCCATTGTGGGATTTTATGATTACTCAGAAGCAGAGAGAAATCAAAGATTGTGGTTACACCATGTATCAGCTGAGGGGGAGTGATGCAGTCCCATAAGTGCATTCGTGCTTTGAATTTACAGCTCCTCCTTTATCTTTCCTTGGGGAAGAAAAGTCCTTTGTCATAGACACAAACTTAGACACTTGTGTCAAACCCACTGTGCCTGCATAGTGTGCAGTAACAAATTGGCTTTGCTGAATATCAAGAAGGAAGATTTGTCAGGGAAAAGATCCTGGGTTTAGGCTCACAGCAAGTTCAGTTTGTCAGTGAACTATGGGGGGTTCTCTGTGAGACTGGCGAGCAGGAGGAGGAGCCTTCAGAGGAGAAGGCATCAAATATCCCAAAGTGGTGTCTGAAACTGTAAGAATTCATGCACTGCGGCCCTAAATTAAAGCTATCTTGAGATGGAAAGGCAGGATAAGAGGGAAGCAGAGCTGTGAGCTCAGTTTATTGAGGGAGGTTGTAGTGGCAGTTTCAGTCCTTCCCACCAAAGCCACGGCCAGGAACAAAGGAGCACAGCTGAGGCACAACTTCAGCACCCTGCACTATCTCTTTTATAAGCTAATTCCATTTTTCCTTGTGTTTTTATTGCTGTGGAGAGGCCTCCCTGCTCAAGAATAGCTCTTCAATATTTTGTAGCAGGTTGAACATCTGCCCTGCTAAATAAAATTACCTTGGTCACCCTCCAGCCCCAGACAGTGAAGGTTTCCCATCTGTGAATCCATAAAAATACCTGTCCTTCCTTTTCCAGATGCAGAGCACCGGCCTGCTGGGAAATACCTGCCCCCACCTGGCAGGAGCTCCAGCACTGAAGGGAAGACCACAGGTAAGCAGCAGTTGCTTCTTGAAAAACAAAACAGTTGTTTTAGACTCTTAAACAGATTGAAGAAAACTGAAATGGGATCAGTAAACCTTTGGTTGGATATCCCAGGCAATTGGGAAGGAAAGGGCAGCTGGGTCCACCTGGTGCTAGGGAAAGGTGGGAGTTTTGTCACCTCATTTCTTCTCCTGAGAATGACCTGCTGAGGGAGGGTGTGGAGAGTCAGCTGGAAAAGTAATTCATGTCAGCTCTTTAGTACCTTTTTCAGGTGGAGATCCCTGAAATTAGGGTTTTCATGATGTTTTAGAGAGGTGAAATCAGAGCAGAACATGCATTTCCTATGTCTCATGTGGGATGTCTCTGGCATTGGCATCCCAGTGCTGCCCAGGTCACCATGGCATTCCCACATCCTAAAAGTCCTTTCAGATAACCCCAGCACAAAGGAAAAAAGCTGGTGCTGGGAGGATGTGAGCTAAAACGTTATGAGACAAGGCAAGGACCTTAGGGCTGGTTCCACCTGCAATTTCTGCTCTTACTATTGCACCAAACATGTGGAAAGAGAAGCAGGTCTCAGAAAAAAAAACCAACTCTTTGGCTAAATCCCTTCCAGATATATAGCCCTGGAAAATAGATGGACTTGGATTTTGGACAGTAATAAATACAAAAGAAAGGTAATTCTCTTTTGACAAACAGATTTTAGTTTTTTCTTCTCTGCCTTGCACATCACAGTGGCTAAGTTTGCCAGTCACTGGGAAAGGAAGTCTTTTATCTGTCTGATGCAGGATCCCCCTCACTGTGCCCTAGATCTGGCTAACTTCTCAATTCTCATGTGCCTGAAGTGCTTTAATTTTCCTCACATCTCAGGTCATTGCAGGTTATACATTAGACTGAAGGGAACGTTTTTCTATTGGCTTTTGTCCTAAGTCTGGTTCACCAGACTCCTTTCATCCTGCTCTGCTCTCCTGAAGAATCATAGGAGCAGCCACTCCAGGCTGGCTGGGGAAGGCCAGGGAGGTTTTAGCAGCAGCACTCAGGATCCACAGCACTTCTGTGGTTCTGAGAGAACATCAACCAAAACACCTGAGCTCTGGGAGCACCAGAAACAGGGCAGCATCTGACTTCACTATGGAATATTAGGAGCACAAATAGGTTTGAAACCACTGTTAACCACTCCTTGAAATCCCAGAAAAGGTAACCAAGATGCTGCCTGGTTTAGGCCTTGCAGTCCTGATCAGCCTGTGCTCCTGGGATTCCCAGAGAAAGGGGAACTGTGACCCCTCCCAGGGTGCCCCAGGACATCTGAAATAATTCCATCCATGTCCCAGTGTAACACCCTAAAAAATCAGCACGTCACTGTAATATTGGCTGCTTTATGTGAGATGATGGAACAATTCTCACATTGTCTCAGAACACACAAAACTCACTCAAATCTGCTTCTCTTCTGCAGAGGGTGAGAGCTGGAGGTGCCGAGCAGAATCCCTGTTTTCCTACCTGCAAGCAGGTGAGAGAAGAGCAAATGGGAAAATGTGGTTTGCAAGGACTTGGTGGAACCAAATCATTCATGTGCCAGCCCAAAATAAGCAAAAGGATTACACCAACTTTTTATTTAGGCTGGAATGCAGACGGTGCTGCACTCTGAGCATGCCAGGAGATGTGGCATCTGCTTGAGTTCACACTGATTTGAAGTCACACCTGTCTGAAGTATTATTTATAAATAGCATAGAAACTAATTTTCACACCTAGGCTATGAAATCTAAATGTATATAATAGTTTTTTGGGGGGAGGCAAAAAGGAAAGGATTGTGATGAATGGATCTAAAAATATGACAAAGCAGAGAAGCCTAATACAGATCAGGAAAACTGGGAAGGGCTCTGAACAGCCAGAACTGGAAATCAGGCAGGTTTGAGCATTGCCAAACAGGTACCTCTGGTAATTCATGATCAGCAGAGATTGTTCCATTGGTAATTAGTGGTATTTTCTCTAATTCTTGGTACTTATAATCACTGATGAGAGAAAGCCAGCTCTGGGAGACAAGGTGTCTTTGACCAAACCAAGCTGGCAAATCCTCCTGAAGTGCCTAAAATGCCTAAATATGCAGCAGATAGTGACTCACACAGCAGAAGAATGGGAATATCTGCCCAAAAACGTAGCAGATGGTGAGGAAAACATCTGGAGGCCACTGAGTGCTTACATAACACACACGGGTGAGGTTGCTGAGGTGGAGCCCAGCAGCTCCTGCATTTCCAGGCTGTTGCTATGGAACCTTTCTGTTCAGGAATGATGTGAGGAAAATAGCACATGTGGAACAGGAGGGCTCCCTGCAGCACAGGGGTTAAGTTTCCATATCAAGTGGGGAGGAAATAATCCTGGTTTTTATTTTCTATCCCATGTTTCTGTGCCATGAATCCTGCCTGTCACCTGGAAATGACAGCATGAAGTTCCAGGTAGCCTTGTTGATGCTTTGTTGCATTGACATCTGAATAATTAGTACTGGGGTGTACAGGAAACAGAAAATGACATTTTTTGTACCCAAACAGATCAGCTTGGAGCAGTTTCAGCAGCCTGTAGGATGTTCCCCTGTGCTCGTGCTGATTGATGTGGTTCAGCACCAGCAGTTCCTGGGGCCTCAGACTGGTTCTGACACTGCACTTGCCCATAAATCTCCAAAAGATGTTATAAGGATTAAATATTACCCGTACTCTTAGTAGCAAGTACTTTAGCAAGACTAAAAATTTGAAAATGCTGTCATTTAAGAAGGGAATTTATGTATTTTTTGCCTTTAAATCCATTTTCATCAGACAGCAAAGCTTTCTTGGTCTGGTTTGTTTTCTGCTCCTCATAGTGCTGCACCTTCCTGGCAGCTCTGCTGGGAGAGATGTGTCAGAAGCAGAAAGTTTTTGCTGGAATGTCAATTTTGCTGAAGACATCTCAATTCATAATTGGTTTATGACATTAATTGGGACCTGTCAGGGCTGTTAGTGCCTCTCTGAAACAGAGCTCGAAAATACACAGAACACCAGAGTAACAATGTAATAGCTGTTCAAGGATTGCATCACATAATCACCACAGTTTGCATGAAAAATGTAAAAGGGAATATTTTCTCTCTCTTAAAACATTTATCCACAATATAAAGGTTTGAGTGTTATCCGACAGAGCTGCCACAAAAACTTTTTGGTCCTGGTGCAATTTCCTTGGGGGAGACACCTCCAGGCCTAGACCGTTTCAGATATATTTTTAATCTGAAAATCCAACAGAGCGAACCCAAATAAACAAATTATCCTGTATGCCCGGGGTTTTTATGGGCTTGTTTTGCTGGGATTTTGTGATCTTCCTGCCGGGTTTCCGCTGCCCCCATCCCCTTTGTGTGCCCGGGCAGTAACCAAACCCGCTGTGTTGCAGGGGCGCAGGTTCTGTGCACGGTGCTGCTCATCAAACCCGGTGTGTGGAGCCGGGGGCTGCCGAGGATCCTCCGCCATGTGCACCTGGCGAGGTTCTGCGTGGTGGGAATGAAGCACCAGGAGCTGGGAGCGGCCGCCGCCTCGGCGCTCCTGCCCCGGGACGTGCAGCAGGTGGGTGAAGGGAGCGCCAGCCCGGGCTCCGTGCGGGGCTGGGATAATCCTCCCGAAAATCCCAGCAATTCCCAGCCGGCATTTCGGAGCTGGCGCTGGCAGCGAGCGACGCGGAACAATCAGATCTGCACCTTATCGGCACAAAGAGAGTGACACGCTGAGGGCTTCTGTTATCACACGCCAGAAAGACAGCCCTGCTTGCTCCCAAATAGAACTTTGGGGAGGGTATGGGTGACACAGAGCTGGAACGTGTTCAGCTCTGCCCCTTTCCCTCCAAACAGGAGTCCTCTCTGCCCTCCCAGGTGATCCCAGGCAGGGCACATCCACACACGTGTGCCTGGCTTTATTCCATGTGCTGAAAGCTGGGAAAGGTTCCTGCCCTGGCAGGGAATGCTCATCCCCGGGGTGCTCTTACCTGAGTTGGCTCTGCAGACACAGCCAGTCTGCAAAAATCACCTGCAAGGAGAGGAAATTGTCCTTGCTCGTGTCTAATAGGCAATAAAGAAGCTTCTTAAATCTTAGGGCATTGTGGGGTAGATTAGCTAAAAATAGATGTTTGTTTGTGCTCTGTTATGGCATTAGAAACCTTTTCTTTCCTCAACTTGATGTACCCCCAGTGGAAGGATACTCTGAAAGCCAGGGAACTGATCTCTGGGCATTTGAGAGGAGTTGGATTATTATTTTTTTACTTCCCTTGGGGAAAAACAATCTGTGGTATTTGATTGCTTTCCTGAAGACATTTAACCACTTGACTTTATAGGGAACAAACGTTTATAATTGATATTGCACTTGGTTAAGTTTGGAAAGTTCATAACGTTGTGTACTAGAAATTCTTGATAGAAGCTTCCAGAAGAAACAGGCACGTGCCAAGGCAGTGCTCTGCAAAAATTAATAATATAATAATTCTGCATGATAGCAGTGAGCACAAGTATCTGAGTTTTAATATTTACACTGGCAAGAGAGATATGGTGGTCATTGGGGTTGATGGGGATGTGCTTCTCAATGTTATTTAATCACAGAGCTAAATACAAAATGCCTTTTGGATCATCTGAAACAGAAAATGTCTTAAAAACCCCAAATATCATCAGGAAGCAATGCAGATGCATGTGTGGTAAATGTGAGGAGGGGTTGTTTCCTGAAAATTTCCTTGGTTTTGGAGTTCTCCAACACCCCAGAGCAGCTGTTGAGCATTGATTCAGTTGCCTTGAAGAGCTGGTGACTAATGAGTATAAAAATCACTATAAAATCACTATAAAATATAGTGACTAATGAGTATAAAAATTACAGACTGTTGGGGTTTTGTTCATGGGGAAAAAAGCAGGGCTTGAAAGTGAGAAGCAAAGAGAACAGTGTGCCTTTGGTGAGGGGGAGCAGGCACTGGGAAATGCTTTCTGCTGTCCAGGGGCTCCTGCTCCTCTTTAGAACAGCAGGAAAGGCTCTCACTGGGGAGGGCTGGGAAAGTCTGAGCTCCCAGATAAGCAGGGAGATTTTGAAAAAGCCTCAGCAGGCTCCAGGGCCTGGGTTATTTGGGAAATCCAGTGGATAAGTGGCTCAGTGGAAGCTCTGGGGGCAGGGCTGTTTTTCCCAGCTGAATTCCATGTGCAGCATTTGGATGGGAGGAACATTCATGGTGGATCTGCCCCTCAGCTGATGGCACGATGGGAGGCAGTGGTGGACTTCAAATGAGGCTCCTGATATGGGGGCAAATTGCTGACAGTTAGCAGATCCCAGAATCCCAGCTGGGCTAATTTCAGCCGGGTTTGGAAGGGACTCCTGGAGATCATCCAGTCCCACCCCCCGCCAGGGCAAGGCCACCTAGAGCAGGTGACCCAGGGATATATCCAGGTGGGTTTGGAATGTCCCAGAGAAGGAGACTTCAAGCCCTCCCTGGGCAGCTGTTCCAGGGCTCTCCCACCATCCATGGAAGGAATTTCTTCCTCATGTGAAGGTGGAATTTCCTGTGGTTTAGTTTCTGACCATTGCTGCTCATCCTGTCTCTGGGCACTGATGGAAAGAGCCTGGCACGATCCTCTGACACCCTTGGGGATATTTATATGGATTGATGAGATCCATGATGAAATGTCCTGTTGAAAAAGATGGAGCCAGTGTGTTTGTCCCTTCTAGAAGTTCTGCCCAGGGCTTTTTCTCACTTTACCTGGAGCATGCTCCAAAATCCCTCTCAGGAGAGCTCCCAGGCACCACAATGTGCTGGTTTGTTGTGTGTACACAGCACTTGAGAGCAAATTTGGGTTTATTCACTGCAAGCAAGACAACCTCTCATCTCCTTTCCCTTTCTAATGTATTATTTACATGCACTTGACAAATATCCTTGGCAGCAGGAGCTCAGCTCCGTGATTGCTTTTCCAACTGAAACAGTCCCCCCGAGCTCGGCGCGGCGCGTGGCCTTTGGAGCACGAGAAAAAAACAACTGCTCTGCTCTTTGCTGAGGTTATCAGTTCACAGGAGCCACGACAGGATGTTTTCTCTGCAGTTCGGTGATGATTGTAAAAAATAAAGGTCACGTAAATAGAGCTGGCGTTGTCTCCCCAGCTTTCAGCATGACCTGGTGGTGTCTGGCCAGCGAGCAGCGCCCGTTCCCGGGGGGGATTCTGCATCTCCCTTCAGTGCTTATCCAGCAGATCCAGCCCTGAGCAGATTGGCAGTTTGGGCTTTATTTCTCCTGATGTTGCTGGGGGGGATTACCTGATGTGATTGCCTGCAGCAGCAGGTCACTGCACTCAATAACTGCACGATTCCCTCCAGCCCCATCCTGTGCTCCCCGCAGTGAAAGCAGCCGGGTAATTCTGCTGCTCTTTAATCCCGCCAGCCCCCCCCGAGCCGGCACAGCTGGAACTGCCTCTGCACAGAACTGCTCCCTGAATCTCCACCCAACTGCTCCCTGAATTCCAGGCACTGCCTCTGCACAGAACTGCTCCC
>JAHLSL010000037.1:12833250-12846520 GCA_025920805.1 Petroica traversi
CAGGATCCAGCCCCAAACAGCGGGATCCAGCCCCAAACAGCAGGATCCAGCCCCAAACAGCAGGATCTATCCCAAAACAGCAGGATCCAGCCCCAAACAGCAGGATCTATCCCCAAACAGCGGGATCCACCCCCTAACAAATGGACCCACTCTGCCTCTCCCCCCAGTGCCAAAAGCAGTGATCACAGAGCCATTTCAAACCAGCTCTACAAAAAAAAACCAAAAACAAACAAATAAAAAACCCCAAAAAACCAACAAAACAACAACCAAAAAAAAAAAACCCAAAACATTTTTGCCTCCGTGATGGAAACTGCCTGTGGAAGGGAGGGGCAGCGAGGTGTGCCCGAGGGTGGGAGGAGGGAGGGCTCTGATCCTCGGGGAGATCAGGAGCTCACACCCTCATTGTCTCCCAAGCCGTCGAACTGTTTAAAATCAGCCTGACTTCCCTGGTGCCTCCCAAGGACACTTCATGCCAAGACACCTTCAATTTAAATAACACCAGAGGTTAATTACTCGTACAGCTCCATCAGCCCTTTCTGTCGGGGATAAATCACTGGATATTTATCTCCCTGCCTCTGCCAGGGCGCAGCATTCCAATACCTGCCCATTCCCTGCCTTTCAGCAGCCCTGCCGAAGCCTCACGGCGGTGCAGGGATTGTTTCCCAGCGCTGGGACCTGGGGCACAGCTGAGCCACATTGCTGCGGCTCTGTGCCACGGGCAGGGACGTTCCCATCTGGATGGAAGCCTGGCTGTGATGTCAGAGCTGGGCAGGGAAAGGAGGAATCAGGTGTTAGAGGAGCTGAGCCTGTTAAAGCTTTCCTAAGGCAGCTCTGTCAAGGAGAGCCATTCAGTCCTGGGGGATCTGGAGGCAGCCCCAGAGCCTCCTCTGGCTGCTCTCTGGACATCCAGGGCATTATTTCTGCACCAAAAACCACCGAGCACAGAAAGAGGGACACGCACAATGCAGGTGTGGGCACAAAGGCAGCCTGGGAGGTTGGTTCCCTGCCAAAAGTGGAGCCAGAGCAGGGATCTGGGCGAGGCTGGGCAGTGCCAAGGGGAGCTCCCAGGGCACAGGGGAGTTTGGAAGAGGTGAGGGAGCAGTGGGGACCCCGGGGAGGGAAGTGACCCCATCCCATCCACAGACAAGGGGAAACGATGTGGGGTTTACCTTCCTTGTTCTGTCAGCATCCAGCTGCCTGGATAGCTCGGGAAAAAGCTTCTGAATTCTCCCTGGCATAACTTGTTTTCACAGCTACATTTCCTGGCTGCAGGGTGGCACGGGCAAGAATTTACAGCAGTGGATTCAAAGGAACTCCTGGAAGGAAGGCATGCTCTGCTTTTTATGCATGACAAACCAGATTTAGCTGCCTTAAGAGGTGATGCTGATTCCACAGTGATTACTCCTCTATGGTTTAAGCATTTAAAAAGCACTTTCAGATTGTCAAGATCTGTGTTGTGCACAGACTTAGCAGCTCACCTGGTTAAGTCAGCTCAGTAGGCAGGGCTTGGCTAAAGCACCTCCAAAACCGAGCTGCAGCAGGAGAAAATCAGAGTTTAGGGCAGGCTTTGTGCCTTCCTGCCTTTAAACGAGGTGCTGCAATCAGAGCAGAAGCCAAGTGCTGAGGAACTTAGCTGGATGTTTTTCTCTCTGATGAAACATTCTTACCAAGTGTTAATTGCTGTTAGCAGGGAGCGATGTTATCCCTGTAGGGAGCTCATCCCGGGGAGCTTTGGAGGGGAAGGAGGTGTAGAAATTAAAAAAAAAAAGAGAGAGAGAGAGAGAGAGAAATGAACACATGGGGTGTAAAATCTCGGAGCTGTTGAAAGCCAGTGAAGGGAAAACTGTTGCCAAGCGCAATACCTGGATATGGGGGCAGGGAGCAGGGAGTGGTTCCCAAAGCCTCGGGAGAGTTTTCAAGCCTGAGGCTGCGAGTGTGCACGGAGTCAGTTCAAAAGGCACTTCTGAAATGGGTTCCTGGCCTTTTGATTGCTCTGGGATACATTTTGTGGTCAGTTTTGAGGAGGGCCAGAGCAAAACCACGACTGGTGAGGCTGCTCCAGGCTGTTAGTAAATGCTGGGACTGGGGGGAAACAACCCAGATTGTCTCGGTGGAGAAAAAGCCCCTTGGCCAGAGCGAAGTAGCCACGTTTGTGTGCATTTCCCAGAGCCACCACGATGCTGCTGGACAGGGCTGCTTGTTTGAAGTTTGTATTTAAATAGTGCAAAGCCATTTACACAAAGCTTTGTAAAGCGCAGGGTTTAGCTGTGTAAAGAGGAGCAGGAACAGATGCCGGTGGCTGGAGCTGCTGGCACCGAGCTCAGACCTCCCCAGAGCTGGGTCACGTCCCTCCCTCCCAGCTGACACGCAAACTAACCCTGCTTCCCTCTGTCTTTGCCCCCAGTGCCTGCTGGCAGAACCACTCGGTCCTGGATGCTGCAGAGCATCTCCTTTATCCCCAGAATGAGAATCAGGCAAGTAGCAAAGTTTGTGGTATGGATATGTGCCATTTGTGCCCCTGTGATTAGGGAAACTTGTTAATATTGTTGAAATTTCAAAGAAAATTATAACTTTGTGAATCAGAGGTCGGGACAGCCCCAAGCCTTGGCTTAAGCTGAGGGCCCAGGACAGGGGGAAGGTGGGACCAAAAATCCTGTCCAACTGTCTCGCACATGACAGTGGTGACACAGTTTTGAATCAAAACATTTGGAGATATCGATAAAGGTTCCATATTTTTCCATAGAAAATCAGTTACTCTTTGGGAAAAATCAACGCTGGAAAAATATCATGGAATGATTGGGGTTGGAAGGGACCTTAAAACTCATCCAGTGCCATGGGCAGGGACACCTCCCACTGTCCCAGGCTGCTCCCAGCCCTGTCCAGCCTGGCCTTGGGCACTGCCAGGGATCCAGGGGCAGCCACAGCTTCTCTGGGCACCCTGTGCCAGGGCCTGCCCACCCTCCCATGGAACAATTTCAAGTGTCTGTGATATTTGTCAAAAATCGTGACAGGAAATGTTCATTCAGCCCTATGGCCAAGCTGGCACAGGTCCTGTGTTCTGAAAGCTGCATTTCAGAAGCTCAAATCCAAGTGGAAGAGGAGGAGTGAAGCCATTACCCATTCCAGGGATGGTCTAGCTGAATATTTTCTCAGTAATGCATCCCAAGAAAGGAAACACTGAGCTCCAGACATGTGGGCAGCTAATGGGAATAAACTGCATGAATACATTCAAAATTCTGGCTGTAATCATCAAAGTTTAGTTCAGAACAAATGAGAGGTGTGGAATAGAGGAGGCAGAACCTGAGGAGTTGGGACCAGGAGATGTAAAGTCGTGGTGGAGGTGTCCCTGCCCATGGCAGGAGGGTGGAGGACACGAGCTTTAAGGTCCTTTCCAGCCCAAACCATCCTGTGATTCTGCAATAAAAGACTTGTGGAGAGTGAGAAATGATAGCAAGTGGACAAACCTCTGCTCTGGATCCCTTTTTCCTCCCAATAAAAGCCCAGCAGGAGAGCGAGATGTGTTTGTAACCTCATCCAACACATCAGAGCTGCTGCCTTCAGCACGCTGCTCTGAGGATGGAGCCTGAAAAGGCAGCGAGCCCTGTTTGAAGTGTGCATTGCTGCTTTTAACGCAGCCAGAGCCACCCCGGCTTCCCTCGGCGCTCTGAGCTGCCGTTTCCAGGCGCTTTCCGAGGGCTGCAGTGGCCGGGCAGCTCTGCCTGCACGGCTCTGCAGGGCTGTCACAGCCCAGCGCTGCTGCTGCCAGGGTGCCAGGCTGTTGCCAAGGAATGTGACAGGGCAGCGAGTGCAGGCTGCCTCCTGATTTGCTTCGAAAGGACATTACATCTCTGTGCCTGACAGAAAATCCCTTCTGCTTCCCGGCGCCGGGGAACGAGCCTATCAGGGAGAGGCTTACAGGGCTTTTTGTGCTAGAGAGGAGAAAAAGCAAATATGCCCAGCCCTTCTCCCTGCTCCTGGCAGCCTGGGATGCACAATCCAGTCCCTCTGGAAGCAGGGGCTGCTCGCAGGAGCTGGGAGTTTCCAGCAGTAATGCAGTCCTGGGACAGGAGCACATCTCCCTGGAGCTATAAACAGCACAGCAGCAGCTCCTGTTGGTTTTCAGAACGGGCCTTTTTCTCCCAAGTTCAGGGTAGGTTCAGGAATCAGGGTGAGATCTGAGGAGCAAACGCACCTGGGAATCTGTTCCTCAAAGGATGGCCCCAGGAATGATGTTTGAGCCTCTGATCTCCTGCTAATGAGTTTATGAAATGTCAGCCAGGCTTTGCAGGGCAACGCTAATGAGCAACAACTCGGTATCAGGCAAAGTTCAGGAGGGTTAAATGAACATGGGTTTCAAATCCTCCTGCTCTGAGCAGAGCTGCAGCCTTTCCTGGTGGAGCTGAGCCATGGAAGTGAAATGGGATATCATCCTTGCTCCCAGAGTGATTTGGGATTAGGCAACAGGATGAGAAATCAGCTTTCCAAATGTTGCAGTGCTGACATCTGTGCCTGGCCTGCTCCTGCTGCATTCCTGGAGCACCTCCAGCTGCCCTGGGTGGAACACCTGCCTCAGGAGCAGTCACATCCAGGCTTTGGGAGCTCCTTGTTCTCCCCAGTGACCCTGCAGGAGCCACGCCAGGGCACACTCGGCACAGCTCACACCTGCAAGTGCCAGAGCCACGGTTTGTTGGTGCCACCATTAGGGGCTGGTGACATCCATGGGGGTGTCCCAGATGTCCCTGCAGCTGGTCCATGCCCAGACTGGGATGTCTGCAGTGATCAGGGAGTGGTCAGGGAGTGCTGTGCTCAGCCTGGGGACTGGGATGTCCCGGGGCTGGACACTTGTCCTCACCTGCAGCAGTGACAGTGGCTGGGATGGGACTGTGAGGACACGGTGGCTGCCCTGGGTGACATCCCTGACCTGCCACCAGGTGACACAATCTCTGTCCCTCAGTAGGAGCCCACGGGGAGCAGCCCAGCCCCACGAGGGCTGCTGTGCACGCCTGAAACCTGGGGCTGGGGCAGAGCAACACGGGGAAAGCACCTCCCAGCCCCTCCTGCCATGATCCTCTGCCCCTGAGCAGCAGGCAGAAGGGCTGCAGTGCCAAAAAAAGAGACTGAAAAGCTGTGAGGAGAAGCAGGGCTGGCGGGAGGGCCCGGGGCTGTGTGGGATGGGTGGCAGCACAGCATCCCCGGCGCTCTGGGGCCGCGCTGCTCATGAGCACAGCCGAGATTGCAGCCCTTGGCACCTCCTTGGCCTCTGCAGCTCAGAAACAGCCGAGCCAGGGCTGCTCAGGGCTGGCCTTGGGAAGGACAGGCTGAGCAGCCAGGGAGGGAGGAGGTTTCCCACCGAGCACCTTGCTGGTGTTGCTTTTCTTCAGTTCCTTGAAAACAGAACTGCTGAGCATCACAAGGAGCAGGGTTCCCTGCTGGGGGACACTCACAGCCACCTCTGTGCCGGGGTTAATCCAGCCTGGGAAACAACCTCTGCCCAGAAACCTGCTCCTGGGAAGAAGTTTCTGTGCCAAGCAGAGAACTCACAGCTCTCCCCCAACCCTTTCCTTGTTTTCTCCCCAGGCCCAGGAGCTGCTCTGCTGCCTTTTTGACTCGCTGACATCAGAGAGCATGCACCGAATTGAATGCCAGGATTGCTAGCAGAGATGGGCAGGGCCCCCAGGCAGCCTTGGGTGCCGCTGTGGAGACGGACACACAGACAGGACCAGCTCTAAGAGCACTGTTTGTTTGGAATTAAAGCACTGAGTCTGAAGTGTGGCAGTAGCATGGGTCAGAGAAATGAGAGTGGTGGAGCAAGGCTCAGCACCCCAAAACAAATCCCTCTGAACTGTGGCCCTGCTTCCCAGTGGAGTCCATCCAGAGACAATCTGCTGAGTCCATGGAGCAAGGCTTGGAGAGCTCCTGTGGCTGGGAAAACCTCGGGCAGCAAACACGGGGCAGGTGTTCACTGCTGTGCTCCAGGTGCCTGGGGACTCCATCTCCCCCAGGCCTCAAGGACTCCATGGACAGACTCTGCTTGCTGCTGCTCTGTGCTCTTTGAACCAAAGACAGACCCACAGCAAATGAAATGGAAATAGTCAGAGGCAAGGCTGGACCCCTGGAGGTTCAGCTCACCAGGCCGAGCTGCTCAGTCAGATTAAAGGCTGGACAGCTCAATGTTCACCTGCCTCTGCTCCAGCAGCCTGGGATGGACTGTGCCAGCCCACACCCTGCTGCCTCCTCTTCCTCCTCCTGCAGCTGCTGATCCCATGGCCCCTTCCAGGAGCCCTGAGGAAAGGAAGATGGTGTTAATACAAAGGTCCTGAGCCTTCCTGGGACCCACTGGGATCTTTCTCCTTTAGGGAAGTCTCAGCCCAGGGAGCCTCCTGTTCCCACCTGCCCTGCTAAGGCAAAGACTTAGACTCTGCCCTGGTGCAGCCTCACCTCGGCTCTGGGGCAGCTGTGGGTGCCACGGTATCAGAGGGATCTAAAGCTGCTGGAGAGAGCCCAGAGGAGGGACATGGGCATGGGGAAGGGTCTGAGGAGCAGCTGAGGGCACTTGGGTTGTTCAGCTGGAGAAGGAGACTGAGGGCAGAGCTCAGCGGGGCTGCGGCTCCTCCTGAGGGGCAGCTCTGATCTCTGTGACAGAACCAGGGAGCAGCTGGAGCTGTGTCAGGAGAGGGTTTGGCTGGAGATGAGGGAAAGGTTCCGAGGGTGCTGGCACTGCCCAGGCTCCCCAGGGAATGGGCACAGCCCCGAGGCTGCCAGAGCTCCAGGAGTGTTTGGGCAGCACTGCCAGGGGTGCCCAGGGTGGGATTGTTGGGGTGTGTGCAGGGCCAGGGGTTGGATCCGAGGTCCTTTTGGGTGCCTTCCAGCTCAGGACATTCTGTCACTCTGTGCAGGCTCCTGGTTCAGCCATGGCAGAGGTGGCAGGGACAGTCCCTGGAGTGTCCCAGAGGTGAGGGCAGAGCAAAGTGCAGCTCCCTGGCCAGCCCAGCTCTGGGTTCTGTGGGCACGTGAGCCCCTTCTTTGTACAACCTTTCCCTCTTGAAGAGCCTGGGGTGAGCCCCTTCCTCCCCAGCTCACACAGACTGTGAGAAGGTGACACCTCTGAGATCTGTCCCTTGCAGACAAGATGAAAGTGCCCAGGAAGTCCCAAAGCTGTTGGAGGTCTGGCCCCTGCCCTTCTCTGAACTACCTTGGAACAGCCAGAAGAGATTGTCCCAGCCAGCTGGGTGTGAGGGGACAGTGACAGTGACCTGGCCTGACCTCACTCAGCATTTCAGTGTCAGAATCACAGAATCCAGACTGGTTTGTGTTGGAAGGAACCTTAAAGCTCATCCAGTGCCACCCCCTGCCATGGGCAGGGACACCTTCCAGTAGCCCAAATTGCCCCAAGCCCTGTCCAACCTTGGAAGTTTCTCCCAGCCTCTGCTCCCCAGCACTGCTCTGCCTGCACGGGCTCTTTGGGCTTTGTGTAGGACCAAACATCTCCAGGAAGGAGCAGGAGAGGGAAGAAGCAGCTGCCCTGGTCCCTGGGGAGGACGAGGTCCTTGGAGTCAGCGTGCGAGGAGCCTGCTCTGCTCCTGCAGCTAAGTAGGCCATTTCCTGCACTCCAGGCACATTTCTGTCATGCTTGTAAGCCCTGCACGGCTTTGAAACAAATGAAAATTAAAAGGATGCACCCCCAGCACTCGGGGAATTTGATCTGGAAAAGGAATGGAATAAAGACAGCAGCTGAGGGAGCAGCCCTGGGGAGCTGCACGCGAGGAAGGGGCACACGGGGCCAGCAGCAGCCTGGTGACACAAGGGTCACACAGCCCTGTCCCTCCACCCGGGCCCTCAGAGCTGTGGGACTGGGCTTGCAGGCAGCTGGGCAGCATGGGGGATGCTCTGGTGAGGGCCAGCAGTCAGCCTGGGGAGGTGACACCCCAGTGAGACACCCCCGGCCCATCTGGGCTTGGCAGGAGCACTCCCAGGAGTTGAGACCATGACTCTTAATTCATAGATTTAATTCATAAAATCAGAGAATTATGAGTGGTTTGGGTATGAAGGGACCTTAAAGCCCATCTAGTGCCACCCCCTGCCCTGTGCAGGGACACCTCCCACTGTCCCAGGCTGCTCCCAGCCCTGTCCAGCCTGGCCTTGGGCACTGCCAGGGATCCAGGGGCAGCCACAGCTGCTCTGGGCACCCTGTGCCAGGGCCTGCCCACCCTCTGAGTAAAGATGAATTCACTGTTTTACAAACCAGGGCCTGGCACAAAGCACATCCCATTTCCCATCCCCTTCCAGACATCCCTGCTGAGGCCTGAGCTCCGTGAGCCTCCATCCAGAGCAGGCAAAGCCCTGTGCCTCAGTTTCCCATGTGGGAAATGCAGGTGGCAGCTCTGCCACATCCCCCAGGCACAGCAGCAACGTCCCAGAAATGGGGCAGCAGGAGGATATCTCTGAGCAAGGATCTGCTGCGGGGCCCTGGTTCCTATTTTAAAGCCCAGCTAATTAATCTCCACGTAACGAACTCGCACGCCCTGCGCAGAGCAGGGGGAAGCATCATCCTCTGGTATTTCCAAAATGCCAGCATTCCAGAAATAACCCTGCCAGCCTTTTCTCCCAGAGAATACCCCACTTGGCTTGGAGAAGTGAGGACCAGGAGCCCCACGAGGCACCAGGAATCGATCCCATCACCCGGCCAGCTCCGGCTCCGTCAGTGGGAGCTGCAGCTCTCACACTGCTTTTCCCTGGAAACTGCCACAAGGCAGCCAGGATTAGCTAATCAGAGCTGAGGAGCAAATTAATGATTGAAAGAACTAGGAGAAAGGCAGATTTGATCCGAGATTGCCAGCTTTGCAGCTGGCTCCTACTTGCAAACAATTCATTTAGATTATGAAAGCAAGGAATTGAGTACAAAACCCCCTAGATTGTTTGCTTCCTGGAGAAAGAAAAGAAAAGAAATGGAATTTAGATTAAAAATTATGCAGAATAGTATTAAATCCCCACCCTCTTGTGCCTCCCCTCTTGCTGGAAAACCAGAGCTAATCAGAATTTTGCATTGTTCTGCTGCCAGTGTCAGAGCTGCCTCAATGGAGGAGAGATAAAATACAGGAGGTGGCATTTGCTGTTAACTCCTTGGGGCCCTGCCATGGCAGAAACGGGAACTCGGTGCCTGGTGACGATGTCCCGTTTTCCCAGCTCCCTTTAGGGGCGGGTGCTGGGGCCCAGAGCAGCCCCCCCTGCACAGGGACCGTGCCCTGGGGTGGGCACACTGTGTTTGTTCACACCCGGGGGAGCTCTCGGCTGTCCCTCTGTGCCCCTCAGGAAGGGTTGGTGTCCCCAGGGATGTGGAGATGCTTCCCCCTGTGGGGGCACAGGCAGAGTGGAGTTTGGAGTTTGGAGCTGCTCAGTGCCAAGGACAGATTTAGCTAATTACCAGCCTGGTAATTGCTGCCTGGCTGTCCCCAGCAGCAGGGGACACTGCCACCCCCAGAGGTGATCCCAGGAGACCGGATCCCTCCCCTTGGCAGCCTGGCAGGGGCTGCAGGAGCTGCTCATCCCCACTGGGCACAGCCTGGCCATGCCCTTCTCTGGTGGCTCTGACCCAGAGGCCACTGCTGGGGGACCTGGTGCCAGCCCTGCTGAGCCTCTGCAGCGCCAGTGCAGACACACGGACTGCTCAGCACTGCCAGCCTGCCCAAACTCACTCTGCCACCCCAAAAAAGCTCCTGCTGCTGTGCACAGGAGCCCTGCTGAGCCCCGGGAATGTCCCTCAGACCACCAGCCTGGGAGTTACTGCACAGCCAGCAGGATTTGCTGCCCTGCCACCAAACTGGAACTTGGGCACTGGGTTTCATTTCCAGAGGCCCACGGCCGGCTCAGGAAGCAGGAGGAGTTGCTGGACCTGCTGGGGCTGTCCTTGGATCACCCACACTCACCAAACTCGATAATCCTGTGCCACACACCTCCCATGCCCTCAAATATCTGCCTCGCTCTGGCTGACAGAGCCAAAAGCACCTCCCCTGGCCAAGAATCACTCCTGATCTCCAGGGGAACCTCAGAGCCCCTTGCAGGGCCTACAGGGGCTCCAGGAGAGCTGGAGAGGGACTGGGGACAAGGGATGGAGGGACAGGACACAGGGACTGGCTTCCCACTGCCAGAGGGCAGGGCTGGATGGGATATTGGGCAGGAATTGTTCCCTGGGAGGGTGGGCAGGCCCTGGCACAGGGTGCCCAGAGAAGCTGGGGCTGCCCCTGGATCCCTGGCAGTGCCCAAGGCCAGGCTGGACAGGGCTGGGAGCAGCCTGGGACAGTGGGAGGTGTCCCTGCCCACAGCAGAGGAATTGGGTGATCTTAAAGGTCCTTCCAACCCAACTCTCATTCCATGCCTGTGACAGGACAGGGCTGGTGGCTGGGTCCTGGCAGGGGATGTTTCTGCCTCACCACTCTTGTCCTGGGGTGGGATCAGGCCCTGGGCTCCTGTCCCAGTTCTGTCCCACGGGGCAGGCACTGGCCCTTCTCCAGTCCTTGACCTCCCTCTTCCCAGGGCACCATCTCCAGGCCTGCAGGAGCCGGTGATTAATTGGTGATTAACGGGTCCCTGGCAGTCCCCGCGGGCAGGGCCGGGGGAGCACAAAGGGCGCTTTGTGAGCGGCTGATAAACGGGGCCGGGATGAGTCACGGGAGAAGCAAACCGGGAACAGCTCTGCTCGGGCAGGAGCAGCGCAGGAGCTCAGTGCTGTTCTAAGCGGGTCATGCAGGAGACTGGGGCTGCCAGGGCCTCTCCTGGGGCTGCCAGGACCTCACCTGGGGCTGCCAGGGCCTCACCTGGAGCTGCCAGGACCTCACCTGGGGCTGCCAGGGCCTCACCTGGGGCTGCCACTGCCTCACCTGGGGCTGCCAGGACCTCACCTGGGACTGCCACGGCCTCACCTGGGGCTGCCAGGGCCTCTCCTGGGGCTGCCAGGACCTCACCTGGGGCTGCCACTGCTTCTCCTGGGGCTGCCAGGGCCTCACCTGGGGCTGCCACTGCCTCACCTGGAGCTGCCAGGACCTCACCTGGGGCTGCCACGGCCTCACCTGGGGCTGCCAGCGCCTCACCTGGGGCTGCCAGGGCCTCTCCTGGGGCTGCCAGGGCCTCACCTGGGGCTGCCAGGGCCTCTCCTGGGGCTGCCAGGACCTCACCTGGGCCCACCTGGCCCTGCCACAGCCACGGCCCAGCAGCAGCAGCAGCACTGCCCTGGCCCCAAAGTGACCAGTTCGATGCAGTAAAACAAGGCAGAAGCTCTGCCAGGACAGTTCCACACAGTGTGGGGTCAGACTGGGGCTGCTGGTCCTGCAAAAACCTGGGGAGCTCAGCTGGGAGGCTGTCTGCATCCCTCATCCACCCATCCATGCTTCCATGCACCCATCCATCCCTCATCCATCCATCCATCCATCCATCCATCCATCCATCCGCTCATCTATCCATCCATCCGTCCGTCGGTCCGTCCTTGTCCATCCATCCCTCCATCCCTCCATCCATCATCTATCCATCCATCCATCCATCCCTCCATCCCTCCTCAGCTGGGGGGATATTGAAGCCTGAGCTGGGGCTCTGCTGAGCTCCTGGCCCTGTTCTGGGGCTGTGCTTGGCTGCTCTGCCAGGTGAACCAATGGATCTGACCCCTGGAGTCTCCTCCCTGTGCAGCTGTGGGATGTTGGCCATTTCCTGGCCATCAGGAGCCTTCTGACGTCTTTGTGAGGTTTCAAAATTGATTTTGAAGATGAAAATGTGTGTGCAGCAAAATCACCAAGATGCTGCAGGCACTCAAGATCCTCGGGTGGCTCCAGTGGGCCCATTTGGGACTGCTTGGAACTGGTTTGCCCAAGACAGTGGCGAGGGGCCTGGAGCATCCCCTGCCCAGGAAAGGCTGAGGGAGCTGGAGCTGCTGAGCCTTGAGAGGGGCCCTCAGCCCTGGGTGTCCCTGTGCATCCCTGGGTGTGCCTGTCCATCCCTGGGTGTCCCTGTCCATCCCTGGGTGTGCCTGTCCATCCCTGGGTGTCCCTGTGCATCCCTGGGTGTCCCTGTGCATCCCTGGGTGTGCCTGTCCATCCCTGGGTGTCCCTGTGCATCCCTGGGTGTCCCTGTGCATCCCTGGGTGTCCCTGTCCATCCCTGGGTGTCCCTGTGTGCAGGGAGGGCTCAGGGCCGGGCCCAGCAATGGCACCAGAGGGACAGACAGGGACTGATCCCAGGAGTTCCACCTGGACGTGGACTCATTAGAGATGGAAAAGACCTCCAAGATCAGTGATTCCACCCTCTGACCATTCCCACTAAAACATCAACATGAGGAAGAACTTCCTCCCCAGGCAGTGGCCAGTCCCAGGCTGCCCAGAGAGGCTGCAGAGTCTCCTCCCCTGGAGATCTGGACACAATCCTGAGCCAGCACGCTCTGGAGGACCCAGTGTGAGCAGGGAGGTGGGACCAGGTGAGCTCCAGTGGTCCCTTCCAAGCTGAACTGTTGTGGAATTCTGTGATCTGGATGCTGGGATGTACCAGCTGAGCTGCCTGGCACTGACACCTGAGGGACTTCAAGAGATGGAGAGAGGGAAGGAGGGAGCAGGGTGGGGTAGAAAGGCTGTCCCTGCTCCTCTGCCTCTGCTGGCCATTGTCCCTCAGCTGGAAGCCACTGCTTGGAGACTGGGGAGCACTTTTGGCTTGTGCCTCACAGGAACTCATGGGGCTCAGGAGCCTTTAGCATCCCCCAGCTGCAATTCCAGCTCTGAAAGTGACTCTGGGTTTGGGGCTGCTCCTTTCCAGAGCTCTGGCAGAAGATCCTGAGCTGATTCCTCTCGCAGCAGACTGGGCGGTGAATGTCTCCTGAGGGCTGTGGAGCAGCAGGAGCAAGTGGCTCCCAGGAATGGTGAGAAAGCTGAGCAGTGACTGGGAGCCGATGCCTCATCCTGCAGGGAGTCACTCTGAGATAGATGGGATTGCTGTTCTGGTCCCCAGGATCCTGCCTCCTTGGGAAGCCTGGAGGCCAGGATGGAGTTCAGCTCCTGACAGAGAATCCTGGGCTGTTCAACCCCACTGCCAGCCCAAGTGCCCTGGGGTCCTGCAGAGCTGCTCCTTCCCCCTCAGGGAGATGTCCAAACACAAGGAAGTGATTGAGGTGCTGTGGAGCAAACCAAAGACCCCTGAGAAGCTCCTGACCACCAAACCACCACAGTCCATCCATCCTGAGCTGCTGAGCTCCCACACAGCCACAGCCAGGCTCCATGTCCAGCTCATAGCCACAGCCACAG
>JAHLSL010000037.1:12883657-12903477 GCA_025920805.1 Petroica traversi
AGCTCAGGGATGCTGTGCTGTGCTCACAGGTGAGCTCAGGGATGCTGAGCTGTGTTCCTGGCCCAGGTGAGCTCAGGGATGCTGTGTGGGGAGGAGATGGGGAGGATGCTGCTGCTGCACAGGCAGGAAGTGCTGGCACGTGGCGAGGTGGGCTCAGCTTCACAGGGTGGTTTTGGGTCCCCTCCCTCTGTCCCCCAGCAGTGCCAGCTGAGGTGCAGCATCCAAACCACACCCCCAAACCTGGGGTTCTGCCTGCTCTCAGTGCATCTCTTTTTGTGTGCAGTTAAAGTAAAAGCAAACCCTTTGTAGGATCCTTCTGACTCAATCAGCTGCTGAGCAGAGAAACCAGAGTAGGAACTCGGAAGTTCTGGCCTCAGCTCCAACATCTGGCTTCCTTTTTTGGCCAGCAAGTCGTGTTGTGACTTTGTGTGCCCCCCAGTTATCTCCCCTTTATTAAATCATCAGACTGGAGATGATGATTAATGCTGGTGAACTTTCCCATCTCTGGAGAAGGACCAGCACTGGGAGCTGTAGCAGGAGATCTCTGCTCAGATGCTTCCTCCAACAGCAAAGCTTTTTCTCAGGAGAAAACAGCTCATTTAGCAGAATGACTGTACATAATCCCTTTCAGGACCCATAATAATTCCAGTACATCCATATTTCAATGACCTGGGTTGCTAAATGTAGGCTCCAGGAGGACTAAAAGCTATCAAGACAAAATTGTTGAGCCTCCAGGTTCACTAAACAAGCCTGAAGAGCTCATTTCCACTGGCTGTTGCTGATGGATGGGTGGTGCTGGTTGTACGTATTTCAGGAGAAAAGCATTAAAATCTGGCAGGTACCACAAAGCTCCTGCCATGGGGTGCAGTGCTGTGCAGAAATCACTCCACGTGTGGATACATGAAAATCCAAGAGCTTTGGCTTCAGTTTGGTGAACTAATTGCACATTGTTGGAGGGGTCATTTAGAAAATAAGCAGCTGCTGTTAAGGTTGGATTTATACATTAGCATATGCAGAGCAGAAGAAAATGTGGCTTTGAGGTGTATAGGCTGATACCTGTCTGGTAGAATGTGCCCTAAAATGCTTCCAAATCATTATCCTCTATGACACAGCAGATATTTCCTCTTAGGAACTATATTTGTATTTGGGTCACTGCTGCCTTGGCTTTCTCTGCGTCCCCAAGTGTCAACATGACAACCTCCTTTGAGAGAAAGAAAAGAAGGTGTTTCTGCTTTGTTTTATCAAAATAAAATGTTTAGGCTCCCATTTATATAAAATAATCTTTGGAATCCCATTTCCAGCATTTATGAAGTGTGCAGCATGTGCCTGTTCTCCTTTGAAGGCCTTGTTGTTCCAACCAAAATGTAAACGTTAATATTTTGGTAGAGGAAAAGCAATTGGCTTTTTCCCTACTGATTTTGATGGTCAAGGACTTTACTACTTGACCAGGCACCCCCTGGGGTTTATTTTTGTGTTCTCTGTCCTCTGGAATTTTGGGAATGATGCAGCTTCTGCTGGGCTAAGAAGCACCTACAGCTTATGGTGAAGCAACTCTTTTCCTTTCTTCTCCAGTCTTACCTTTCCTCCACACACATTTGATTCCTTTCTTTATCCGTGTTTCTCTTTTCTGTTTGCACTCAGGATACTTTCACTCCACCAGAACTATCTCAGGCTCTTCTAGCAACACCACAAATTCCTTATTTTTTCCCCATGCTTTTCCCTGACCCTTCTCCTTTGTGGATCATGCCCAGAATTCCATTTCTTTTCCCATTTGCAGCCGTTTGCATTCACGCTCTAAATTACCTTTTATTTGTTCCAGCAAATCCAAGTTTGTGGCTGGGTTTCTGTGTGTATTTTTAGCAGTTTGACTTAATATTTTATTAGGGCTTTAATTGCAGCGTGGATTTCTCCCTGAGAAGGATTGTCCTGGTTCCTTTCTGTCCCCTCTTTGCAGAAAGGAGTGTGCTCATCTGTTTTGTGTACTGACTTGTCAGGGTGCCAAAGGCAGCTTTGGATGCAGCTTTCCAGAGGGGAACAGGGGTTATTTCTCCTTTGGAGAGATGTTTAGCCTGCAAAATCCCTGTTGTGCTCAGCTGGTTCTCTGCTGCTTCATTGAGTAAGAACAGAGCAGGTTTCTTCTGCAATGCAATTCCACCTTTTCTTTGGGATGAAGAGCAGTTTCTTCCATGGGAGTTTGGCTCGGTGTGGTTTGCCTGGTGTTTAAAATCAAGGTCTGGAGAGGATTCAGCAAAACCAGCTACCCTGCATGGCTGCATTTGTTGTTCCTCATCTCATTCCCTAATCCTTTGGTTATGGGGAATAAAATTGTATTTTCTCCAGCTCCTTGGCTTTCTTTTTGCAAGTGTGAAGGAAACAAAGATGAGGATGAAGTGATCCATGACCTGTAATCTCTGATGAGGAAGTGCTCGGGAGCAGTCCCTGCTCCCAGTCACGGCTGGGGCTGCTCCAGCCCTTCCTCTGATCCCAGGAGTTGCTGGGTTTGGGACAGGGAAAAGGCACCTTTAGCTTTAAAAAGCTGCTTTTTCCTGTTTTCTGCTGCTGCTTGATGGAGCTGGGTGGGTCATGGTGACCCTTTGGATCCCTCAGGACAAATCTCCCCACATTGGCCCTGCTGTGGACAGAGAAGCTGGAACCTTCCCCAGGGGTTGGACCCCAGTTGTCCCAGGGCTGCAGTTGTGAAATCCCCCAAAGTGCAGGAGCATTGCAATGTCAACGTCTTGTTTTTCTTTAATTGGACTGGATGCTCTCCCTGCGTGAGCTGTCCTTTGAAAACATTTTAATTAACAAAAATCTTGGTTATTCCCATGGTGTTTCCCATGGTAGTTTCATTATTCACTCTTAAATGCCCAACACAAGTTTTTATGCTCTTGCCAGGAATAAAATTTAGAGTATCACAGTATTTTTTTTTCTTTTAAAAGGGGTGATGGGCCTGAAAATTCCATATTTTTGTGTAGTGTGGTCACACCTCCTTGGTAATCAGGTGTGGCTGGTGTAATGTATTGGATAAGGTGGAATCCTGCCCCCAAGTTTGCCCTAAACATTGCATTTTGTGTAGCCAGGTGCTGGGAGAGGTTTTCCCCATGGTAATGGGCTTATTCCTGCCTGGCAGAAGGGAAAAATCAGGATTTGTTTCCTGGAGCTGCATCTGAGTAGAGGTGCCCCTTTAAGTAATATGCTGAATAATTGGGTTTTTTCTTACGTTCACTTTCTTTTTTTGTTTGCCCTGGTGCTTCCCATTTCCAGCTCTGCATATGTGCAGAATTCCAGAGACTCCTTCACTTGGGGCTACAAACAACTGTGATTCAGAGCCTTTCCCTGGGTATTATTGGGACTTGTCTGGAGGCTGAGATAAATAAGGGTTTATTTGTGGCTCTGCTGACAGTGAGGGATTTGAGAAGTGTTTTTAAAAATCTCCTCGTGCATCTTGGACTCCTCAGAGCTGCTACACAACCACGCCAGGTTCTCCACTCCTGTCACTTGAGCATCTTCTTTTCTTGTCTTCTCTCTGGTCAAAGGTGCATTTGTACAGTGGGGAGGAACAAGGGTTTGGCATTTTTAAGTGTCAGATTTTCACATGTAAGAGCATGAAGAGTGTTCAGTGTAGGAAGAGTCATTATAACCACAGGAAGGAAGGAGGGGGTCCAGAGGATTCCATGGAGATGCTCTGAGGGCTGGAGCCCCTCTGCTCTGGAGCCAGGCTGGGAGAGCTGGGGGTGCTCACCTGGAGAGGAGAAGCTGCAGGGAGAGCTCAGAGCCCCTGCCAGGGCCTAAAGGGGCTCCAGGAGAGCTGGAGAGGGACTGGGGACAAGGGATGGAGGGACAGCACACAGGGAATGGCTTCCCACTGCCAGAGGGCAGGGCTGGATGGGATATTGGGAAGGAATTGTTCCCTGGGAGGGTGGGCAGGCCCTGGCACAGGGTGCCCAGAGAAGCTGGGGCTGCCCCTGGATCCCTGGCAGTGCCCAAGGCCAGGCTGGACAGGGCTTGGAGCAGCCTGGGACAGTGGGAGGTGTCCCTGCCATGGCAGGGGTGGGATGGGATGATTTCTAAGATCTTTGTGACCCAAAGCATTCCATAATTCTGTGATAGGTGTGGGGTTTTTAAACAGACTTCAGCTGAGGAGGCCATGCTGGTACAGTGTGAGTTTTTAGCAGTTTGACTGCTGCACATCCCTTGATTTCTGGACCATTTGAGTAAGATGATGTGGGTGTTTTCCTTAATACCTTTTACAAATCCTTTTTGCAAGGATTTTTTTATTCTCCTCACCAACGTACTCGTTTCCAAAGGATTCCTTGGGCTCTTTTTTCCTCCTGCCTGTTTAGAAGTTGGGTTACTTCACCTCAGCCTCTGGTGTAAGTGTTGTCTCAAAGGGAGTGAAGCTGCATTTGGGGCAGCCCTGTGGTCCTGCCTGGTTTGTTTATGCAGAGAAAAGGGAAGTGATTTGTTCCTTGTGCCCGTGGTCCTGGGGCTCCTGCACAAGCACTGCCCTACAGGGAGGGATGGGATCTCCCCCCAAGGGGTCACAGGCTGGTCTGGGGGCTGGGGATCCTGGGGAACCCAACAGAGGGAGGGTGTGAAATGAAGGGAATGGTGCAGCTTCAGAGGTGTGAGTTTCTAGACTTCACTGGGGGGAATTTAAGTTAATTCTAAACTGAGACAACCAGAGTCACCTTGCAGAGTTTTGACTCCAGGAAGCAGCCCCTGCCCAGCCGAGAACCCTTGGCAGGTGCTCAGCTGTGTCTGTCTGAAAAGCAGATTTTGCTTGGCTGGTTTTGCTGATAGCCCACAAAATGAAAAGTTGTTATCATTGATCGCTTAAAAAGTGGTGGCCAGCAGCTGAGAGCTGGCTGAGCCGAGTGTGTGCTGGGGAAAGTCTGATGGCTGTGGCTGGATTGTCAGATTTAAGTTGCAAGTCCAAGAAGTGACTCTGGAGCCACCTCTGCCTGCTGTGCTTTGGTGACGTGAGGGGTGTTGATCTTGAGGGATCTGCTTTGGGTGCTTCTGCACTTCTCAGCTGCGAATTGTTATGCTAGCAACTGCTTGCTTGGGAAAACACTGTGTTGCTGAGCCCTTTCCAGCAGCTAAACCACAAGAAATCAATTAGGAAGTCAGCAGCACGTGACCAGCTGCCTTTCCTGGGCCTCAGGGACCCAGAAATCGCTCTTGGGCTCATCTTCAGCAAGCACTGTGCCTAAAGCTTCCTTTGCTTATTCCAGTCTGCTGGGGATGTTTTATTCCTTTGCTGGGTCTCTAAGGGAACTCCTGGGCGTGCAGAAGCCACTGGGAGCTGCTGGGTGGAGGAAGGACACGCTGCCTGCTGGGCTTGGTTATGTGGGTTAAGAGTTACTGGGTTAGAAAGAATCAGACTCAGACACTTGAGCCTGTTAATCAAAGTTCAGCCTTCAAACCTGATGCCTGGTTAACTGAATCTGCCTGTCCAAGAGGGTTTAGGAAATGAGATCCCTTGGGTATTGAAAAAGGTGCTGATTACTCAGGAGCAGGCAGTGTTACAGGTAAAATGATCCCTGGTGCAGAAATCAGGCTGGCACTGCTGGCTCTCCATGGCCTGCTCCACACAGCACTGCTCAGCCTGGGTGCTGCTGAGTCCTTAGCTGCTCTTTAAATGAAACACTCTGGTTCCTGAAGGGGGGAGGTGTCCGGGCAGGAAGGCTCTGAGCAGCTCTGGAGCTGGCCCTGAGCTTTGGGACCTCAGGGACACGGAGAGGAGCATGGAGCCTCTGCTCCTCTGCCAGTCGCCTTGAGGCACAGCAGCAATCCGTGACTGGTATCCCACAACTGAAGCAAAAAATCTACTGTAACAAATTGGCAAAATGTCAGTGCTGAAGTCGTGGTCTCTGAAATGAGTGAGGCAGGAGAGGGGTCAGTGTGCAGCCCGAGCTGTCCTGCCACAGCCACGGGGCTGAGCTGTGCTGGGAGCAGAGTGAGCCCAGTCTGCTTTCGGTTCTTGAAACCACAAAAACATCTCTGAAGTGCAACGAGGAAACTGAGACTGGAGGCTGAGCCCTGGGCTGATAGCATCAGCAGAGCACTGCTGGGGAGCACGTATGCTGAGGGCTCCCCTGTCAGAGCTCCGAAAAGAGACCCTGGGAATGAGGGAGAACCCCAAATTCTGCAGTTATCAGTGGGAAGGATTAAATATAATGAGTAACACTGCTTTTGAGCTCCCAGCTCTGCCTCCCTGTAGGGTGTGTTTATCTTTTCTGGAGGATGTTTTGGGTGTCCTACAACTTTTTTTTTTGTTTTTAACACTTCATAATTCTGCTTTTCTTGCTAAAAATAATAGTGCACTTCTTCCACGAATTTCACTGCCCAGAGTGACCCAGGGCTGTCCCAGGGGTTCTCCAGGTTTCTGTGAGCAGGCCTGAAATGACCCACAAGCTTTCTGAGAATGTGGTTTCTCATTTACCTGTTCATTATCGTGTTAGGGCTGGGGCAGGGAGGGGTCTGAAAGACACCCTGGTAATCCTTCAGTGAGTAAATCACTACCTCAGTACATAGACATGTTAGTATTGTTAATACTTACGGTACATATGTGCATCATTAAGTGAGGCATGACTATAATTAATACAGAAGGAAGACGATTCAGCAGCTGGAGTGTAGTTGTTTGTATTTTTAGATGTGTTACTGTGCTGTTAATTAACTGCACAGCACTGGAAGCAGAAGGCTCCGAGGTGGAAGGGGATGGGACGTTGCAATTAGCAGAGACAGGGTGATGATGAGTTATTTTGTACAGGTGCTGTGGATGAAATTCCTTGTTTCTTGTCTGTTTTTTTATTTAACCCTGTGCACTGGCTGTTGGTGGCATTGTAGCAATTCCAGCTGGGAATGCTTCCACCAGCCAGGATCCGTGTCGTGTGCTCCCCTGCAGTCCCTCCCCTCCTGGAAGAGCTGCCCACAAGCTGACAGACGTAGCTGGTAGTGATTTTAAGAGATAAACATGATAAAATCTGAATGCAGATAAGTGGGGGAGGCTGAGCCATGCTGGGTGTGTGTCTTGCACTGGGGATGGCAGGAGGGGGCTGGCTGGGATCGGGATTGGGATGGAGAGGCAGGCAGGAGCTGAGGAAGCTGCAGAGGGATCTGCATGCTGTCAGGCACGCTGTGGGGGCTCTGCGGGCTGGGAGGTGTCAAACCCAGCAGGAGCAGGGACTGCTCAGGGACTGGGGCTGGGATGAGCAGGGGTGGGCGTTGGAATTCAAAGCAGGATGGCTGCAGGGGGTGGAACAGCTCCCGACAGAACTCCCCATTTTAAATAAAGAGCAGAGATGCAGAAAGGGGTTTGAGCTGCTCTGAGGGATCCCGGGGTGCAGCAGAGCCAGGGCTTTCCCTCCCTGCTGCTGGAGGAGGCGTTGGGAGCTCGTGAGGTGTAAAATCCATCCTTGCACATCGGGAAGGTGCTCAGCGCTGCCTGAAGGATGCAGTCACCTCTGTACCATTGCAGCTGCAATTAACGTCCTGCTAAAAAAAGCTCTGGAGAGGGAATACCTTAAATTTGTCTTGGAGTGATATCCATTTGCAAACACATTAGGGAAAAACTGAGCAGACATAACCCTGCTCTTAGTTGTCATCAGCCCGAGTTGCCCTATTTAGAGCATCGTTTGTGTGATGGATGCTCTAATGGCCAAATTTACAAGGTTAACAGCTTGTGTTTTTATGGCAAGGCAGTAGAGAAAAGCTTTCCCCTCACCGAAAAAATCCCTTCGGAGAGTGTAAAATGAAATTTAAAAAAAAAAGAAAAAAGAGGAAGTGAACTCTAAATGAAAGCACTTGTAGAGAAAATGGCTTTAGAAAGCACTTCTATGTCTTGCAGAATGAGCAGGTGTTTTTTTAGGGCTATGTTTGGTGATATGCAAACTAAAATTAGCATTCTATCTGCTGCTCAAGTGCATGTGCAGTGTCTGAACTGCAGCCCAAGGATCACTGCTCTGCTGCTTGCTGGAGCTGGATGAGTAACTTGTTCTACCCAGGGCTTTAGTCATAGTCTACATCTGAGCTTGGTGTGGAGTCAGCAGCAGGGTACAAAGATTTTGCTTCTCCAGAGCCTCACTGAGGTGCAGCTGCAATATTGAACAGCCTGAAATGCAGGAGGTTGGCAGTTTTGGTTTGGTTTTTTTTACCTTAATCAGCAGAAATCGGTTACTGACTCATACAGCTTAAAATGTAACTGGAGGATAGCCCTGAAATCAGCTGGTGGGGTGGGTCCTTCTTCTGGTGCTTTGGTGGATGGAGATTGTTGTTGGATGTGCAGGTTCTTGGTGGCAAATCTTGTGTTTTCTGTGCAGACAGGGAGCTGTAGGAGCTCATTTTCCTGGCTGGAGGAAGGGTTGGAGTCCAGAGATAACTGGAATGAGTAAGCAGCTCCACCCCTCAACTGATAGTGCTGTGAAACACCTTTAGCAAACCTGGGATGGGAAGGACACAGGTTGACAGTGGCTCTCTCCCACCCTGATCCTCAGCAAGTCCTGCTCAGATCAGATGGGACAGTCCAGGAGGAGCAGGCCTGGAGCAGGGCTGCTGCTTGCCCACTCTGGGTGGTGTGGACCCAGCTCAGCACCCAAAGGCACCTCCTTTGGGGACAGTCACCTGTGACACCTCCCAGAGATGCTATTCTGACCCAAATTCCAGGTCAGAGTATGGGAGTGCAGCTGGAACACTGAATCAGTGTGAGGTTTAGCCCTTTTTACCTCTCACTCCCTTGTTTCCCCAAGGGAGCTGTGGCAAGGACATCACCTTTGGCCACAGGATCTGCTGAATTTGGCAGCCAGGACCCCTCTGTGGTCAGGATTCAGCCCCAGTGGGGAGGCAGTGGAGCAGGAGTGCTTGGTGATGTGTCACATCTTATCTCCCTGCTTTTTGTGAGCTGCAGAGCTCTCAGGGGGAAAAGCTTACGTTACCTGCTCTGCAAGCAGCAGTTGGAGAACTGAATACATTTTCCTCTGATGGTTGGCAGAAAGAGAAATGGTATTTCCTGATGTTTGATCCAGCCCTGGGAGGCACTGGAGGTGAGAGAGGTCAGGTTTGGCTTCTGAGAGAAGGTGGGAAGTATTTCTGTTTCAATAGTTGCATATTTAGTAATGCCTTGTGGACAGGAAGCAAACTGCCAGTCCTGACTTAGAAAACTGGGGTGAATTCTGTTACTGGTGGTCCACACTTTCCTTGAAAACCTTGTCAAATGAAATCTGTGCATGACCCAGAATTTCAGACCAGAACATGAACTCAGCACTGCTGGTTCTGCCTGTCCTGCTCCTCAGTGCAGTGTAAACAGGGAGCCCTCAAAGAAAGCAAACTGCTTGTAACCATGGGAATAACACCAGGAAACGCTCCAGGTACAGCCCCAGGTGCTCCAAACAGCTGGACTTTTATTGGAGTCTCACTAATGGACTTCCCAGGCATCTGAGTCCAGGTGCAGCAGCCTTCCCCTGCAGCTCTGCACAGCACGTGGCCTCCTTATCTCAGTGGCCTCGTTATCAGAGCCTTGCTGAGAGCTGGGGGGTGGCCACGTGCCCCCAGGGTCTGGGGAGCTTGAGGAATACCCAAAGGCATCAGCAAATACAGGTCCTTGGAAAGGCCAGCCTGGAGTTAGAAGGGGATCTTGGGCTGGGCTTTGGTTATCTCAGATAATTTTTCCTTCTCGACCTTCCTTTGGCCAAACCTCCAGAAGAGCCACGAGAAGTCAAACGAGGAGAGAACAATCTTGGAGGTCCTGCTGTGTCCTTGTGCCCCAGGTGGCCTTGGAAGCTCCCCAGCCTGGGCTTTTGGCATGAAATCCTCGTGTTGTGCTCTCTGGTTTCTTCCTGCTTTTGACACGTTGAACATTGTGAGCATGGTGTTCTGCTTTGGGAGATTGACTGTGTTCCTGAGGAACAGGAGCTTACAAATCTCAGTGTTGCAATCAGTGGAGGACGTGGCAGATGCTCAAGATTTATAAGAACTCCATAATTTATTTCCAAAAGCAAGGGCATAAATCCTGAGCGTTGGAAGAAATGTACTTATGTCAACTGCTCTTGCTGGAGAAGGATTGAATTAAGTATCCAAAGATGCCTGAGCCCTTCCATCTTGTGATGGACCAAGAGTTTTCCATGGATTGGGAGTGATCTTGGTCTTGGATGGTGGAAGGTGAAGTGGGAGAGCAGTGCTGCTCTTGCAGGAATTTGCATCACACTGGGATCAGAAACCCATCTTTGGGGGTTTGGCATCAGAATCTCTGCTGAGACTCACTCTGTGCTGAGCAGCAGAGAGGGAAATGCAGGGATTTAGGAACTTACTGGATTTGTTTGTGTGGATCTGCTTGGGAGGAGCTTAGGACAACTCAGGTCCCACAAATGTTGGTGTGGCCATATCCTAAGTAATTAAGGATTCCACTTAATCAAATGTTTCTTTTTAAAGTGATGCTCTTACCCACAGTGGTGCTGTTATCTGGGAATGGTGACTGGCAGGAGGCTGATCCGTGGCTGAAGGGAAGTTTGCAGCCCCAGCACAAATGGATTAAAGCTGGAAACTTGAGCTGCATGTGTGGCTCTGCTTGGATTGTTGGTTGTTTTAAGCCAATCTCCCACTAACAACATCTCTTCTAAAATAATCCTTGATTTCTAGAGCAGGGCTTTAAAAAGCAAGAAAATAAGGGAAAGGCAGGGAAGGAAGAGGAAAGGTAGGATGGAATTCAGCATTCCTTTGTAAATGGAAATGTTTGGTGTCCTGCAGAGCTGCTGGAGAGCAGAGCCCTCGCTCAGGAGTTGTTGGTGTTCCTGGGGGTTAATCCAGTGAGGAGCTCCTGCTGCTCAGCCCTTGGGAAAACTGCTGTGCATGGAAATGGGAATTAGCAGAGGCCTGGAGTGTTCTGCAGGATGTCTCACATGCTCTTCTCTGCAGGACACTGCCAGGCATGGCTTTTGTTTCTGGTTTGGGTTGTTTCTGGTTTTTTTGAGGTAGAAATTTCAGTTTTCTTAAATGTTTACTTTGTTCCTGTGCTGGAAGGTCTGGGCTTGAATCTTGGTGCATTTATTATTGATGGCATGGGTTGAAAACATTGGAGACACAGCTATGGCATGGTCTGTGCTGTAGCAGGGCTGTTCCTAAGGCTGTTACCTTGCCAGAATAAAATCATCCCAACTCCAGAGAGCTCCAGAACTGTGGCTGGATGCTAATCCTGATAATTTCTTTAGGACTTACAACTCTAACTAATGATTACAGGAATAAAAGCTAAATTTGAGAAGGGGGAGCTTTTCTTCTTGGATCAGATTGCTCAGTACTGGTATATTGCTTTTTAGAGTGCTGGAAATTCCTTAGTTTTTTGGGCTTCCTGAGCAGCAGGATGGCAGCAAGGCAAAGACAGGAAGAGGTGTCAGGGGTCACGGGATCATGGAATGGTTGAGGTTGGAAAGGACCTCCAGGACCATCCAGTCCAACCTGTGACCCATCCCCACCTTGTCACCAGCCCAGAGCCCTGAGTGCCACATCCAGGCCTTCCCTGGACACCTGCAGGGATGGGGACCCCAACACCCACCTGAGCAGCACATCCCAATATCTGATCACCCTTTCTGTCCAAGAGAAATCCTCTCAAAGTTTGTGCTTCCCATGATGGGATATTTGTGATCTCTAAATATACTGAACTTGCTGTCTTTGTGAGAATTATTTATTGCCTTAAAATCCCTGAATGCCACCAAAGTAAAGGAGGTTTCTTGTGTTGTTGTCCTTACTAATGGAGCTGAGCAAATGGTCCTTCATGCCCAAAGCTTTCACTGGCAGTGGACAAACCTTGCTGCTACATGGCACCAGTGAGCAGTTGGAATTCCCAGTTGGTTGCCCTGTGCTGTTCATCCAGGTGCTGGATTTTGGTGCCTCTGTGATGTTCTGATGCCACCCTCCCATGTGAGAGTGGGAATGAGTTTTAATTCTTTCCTTCCATGTCATCCCAGGCATCAGAAGAGGCCTCGCTGCGGGCTCTGGAGAGCCTCATGACAGAGTTTTTCCACAACTGCACAACAAATGAGCGGAAACGTGAGATAGGTGAGTGCTGCCCCTTCCTGGGGCTGTTCCTGGGGCTGCTCCTGCCCCTCTCCTGCTCAGGTGGGGGCTGGAAGGAAAGGTTTCCATAGTTGGGGTTGCAGGGAGGCTCTGACAGCTCCTATGGAAGATGTACCAGTGACATTTCCTCTGTACTCTGCTGGATTGTGTGTCCTGGAAAACCTCTGCCTGGAGCTGGAGCAGGGACTGCAGCATTAGGGATGCAAAACAAGGCTGTCCCAGTTATTGGGGACTGACTTGCAGGAGTGCCAGCAATTCCCTTTGGGTGGTGATATTAAATATGTCCTGAAAGGCAGCAGAGATCCTGCACGTGCTCTGGGGGAGCTGCTCGTGCTGATGGCTGTAAAGAGGCAGATTCCTTTTGTTCCCAAATATCCACAGGGATGCTCTGAGGCTGCAGCCCCTCTGGAGCCAGCCTGGGAGAGCTGGGGGTGCTCACCTGGAGAAGAGAAGGCTCCAGGGAGAGCTCAGAGCCCCTTGCAGGGCCTAAAGGGCTCCAGGAGAGCTGGAGAGGGACTGGGGACAAGGGATGGAGGGACAGCACACAGGGAATGGCTTCCCACTGCCAGAGGGCAGGGCTGGATGGGATATTGGGCAGGAATTGTTCCCTGGGAGGGTGGGCAGGCCCTGGCACAGGGTGCCCAGAGAAGCTGGGGCTGCCCCTGGATCCCTGGCAGTGCCCAAGGCCAGGCTGGACAGGGCTTGGAGCAGCCTGGGACAGTGGGAGGTGTCCCTGCCCATGGCAGGGGTGGGATGGGATGGTCCTGAAGGTCTCTTCCAACCCAAACCATTCTGGGATTGTTCTGTTTCTACATCTCATGCCAGAAGTGTGGCCAGCATGAAAGGCTTGTCCCAGCAATCCTGTAAAATAAACAACACAAGGTTTTTGTTGTGGTTTTTCCGATGGTGATCTCCTGCTGTGGAGAAGGTATCCCTCATTTTCCTGCTTAAACTGCAGGAAAGAAAACAATTAATTGAGCCTAAATTTGCTTAGCCTGCAACGCAGCCCTTGTGGCTCTTTGTCACATTGTCCCCTCATGAGACATGACCAAATCCTTCCCTGAGCATTCAGGGAGGTTTCTGATGCCCTGAACTTCAACAAAGTCAGCAGCCCCATGGAGATGCTTTAAAAGAGGGAGAGTTTAGAACACTGTGATCTGAAGTGCTCCTACTCTCTCACAGGGACCTGAAATCCCAACATTTGGCTTTTATAGCTAAAATAACAATGCTCATCATACAATTGCTCTGTGATTTGTTTTAATAGTCACCTCTTACCTGCTGCAGTATTTATGTCAAAACTGATTCTAAAATGACACATCTGTTTTGTTTTCATTAAAGCCTGTTGTTACATTGCTTTAAACTGTAGAATGTGATTTTATTATCTTTTTTTGCCCTCCTCCAGGTTGAGTCATTCCCTGAACACAGGGTCTCTTCCCTGCTCAGTTGTTGTGCTATCACTGTACATTGTTATGGCTTTGTTTATAGCTAAAGAATTTTAATGGAAGATTTTACATCAAAGTCAAATTAAAACTGAAGTACATTTTAAAGTAATATTTTATTTTAATGTTTTTGGTTTTTTTTGCAGAGGAACTTTTAAATAACTTTGCCCAGCAGATAGGAGCCTGGAGATTCTGCCTGTACTTCCTGTCCAGCACAAGGAATGATTATGTGATGATGTACAGCCTGACAGTGTTCGAGGTGAGCTGAGCTCTGCCTGCCCAGTGCCTTCTCTGCCTGGTGCAGTTTTATCTGGCAATCGATTTTGGGGGGGGGAAATGTTTGTCTGAAATGGCAGCCCTGGTAAGCACAGTGATAAAGGATGCTTTTATTGCTCTCTGCTAGAGAGGTTGCTTAATGGCAGGCTCCGAGTGGGAGAATATGAATCTTTGTACACAAATTGAAGAATTCATTTCCTGGCATCTCTAAGCACAAATTACCTCCAGTTTCAGAGGCTGCTTGAGTTTCTGCACGATGCTTTTAAGGGTGTTATTGCTTTTATGCTGTTTTTATGATCAGAAATATGGGGGTGATTACCTGCTCCTGGCTCCTGCAGGCTGGGAGTGCTGACAGGGAAGGCAAACTCCCTTTTATTTTTCTGACATTTTGTAGTTGTGGTTGCTGCTCTCAAACTACATCCTGCAAACTTGTGCTGGTTGGAGAGGTGAGGTCTCTCTTAGGCAGCCACATCCCACTCTTCAGCCACTTAAAAAGAACAAAATTTGGGTTAAAAGCCTTGATATTGATCTCTGTGTCTACTGGGATAAGCAGAAGTGTTCTGTGAGCAGCTCTGATTGTCACTGATTTCTCAGTGACTGGTGCAGGGTCTGTCCCTGAGGATGTCCTGGGGTTTGGGCAATGTCACACCCCAGTCTGGGCCATCTGTGGCCTCTGTGCTGTGTTCTTGGCTGGGTGGGCACTCAGCTGGGCCCCTAAATCAGAGGGGTTTATAGCCTTTGCACTGGGTTCTTTTTAGATAAATACATTTTTAGATAAAAACTCTGCTGTTAAAGTTTTGCTGTTTTACAAATTATCCACATCACTGTTGATTTTTTTCTCTTAAATATTCATTTCACTTATTAGGGATTGCAGAGGGAGTCTGGACCCCATTTACATCTTGAATGTGCTTTACCTTCCCCTCAAAGAGGGGTGATCATGGCAAATGACATGGGAATTATTCCTGCTCTGGGAATGGTGTCCCTCTGATTTTCCTGATGAGAAAAACAAGTGCAGGGCCAGGGGTTGGATTCAGTGATCCTTGGGATCATCCTGTGTGGATCCTACCAGCTCAGGATATTTTATGGAGTTTGGTTACTGAGCCTCTGCTTCCCTGGAAGGGGAAAAAGTAGCACAGAAAAAACCTGATTGTGCCCAGAATAAAGAAACCACTGTGCAAGGGCAGAGAGAGGAACAGGATTCCCCACCCAGCTGGGAGATGGGGATTTCTCCATGGAGGAGCTTGAAATCCCAAAATTAACTGGTGCAGTGCCAGACATGAACTGGTCTGTCCCAGTCTGCAGCTTCCCAGCTGTCCTTGGGTACTGGATCAGTCAAAGGGGTGTGAACACAAGGATCATTCCCAAAACTGCCCAAGGACATGGATTTCCCAAATTGCTTAGGAAGATAGCAGTGGATTTGGAACAGAACTCCTCCTGACCCCCTTCCAAATGAATTGTTTTCACCTCCTGCTTTTTGGAAAAGAAAACAGCTTTTCAGAGGGATTTATAGGGAGAAAGCTGCTGCTGGCATGTGAGAGGAGTGGGACAGAGCACAGTGGGCATTAAAGGATGGATGTTACAGCTAAAACATCTTCCAGTTTCACTGGGATTCTTGCAGCAAGGAACCCTTGCAGCAAGGAACCCTCAGCTGGTTGGGCTGTTATTTTTAAGCTGTACTTCAGGATTTTCTCTGCTAGAAAACACCAAAAACAACTTCTTTGGGGAACTTCTGTATAAATATCCCTGGGTACCTCTCCACTGGGAACTGGTGTCTCTGTGCAGTACATCCTGCTGTGGATTGCACACACCATCTTCCAGTTTTGGATATTTGAGGTTTCTTCCAACCTAAGCCAGGCTATGATTGTGATCTCCAGGCTGAATGCTGCAGATGGGCACAGACATTGCCTCAGCCTCCTCTCTGGCTTATCCCAAGAGATTCCTGGTGCTCAGAGCCCTAAATGGGATTGGAGCAGGGGAGAGAAGCAATTTGCAGTTTTGCTTTCCTTTGGATTTTGTCTGACTTTAAGTGGGCTAAAAGCTTCCTGTGTGAGTGGTGCCTTGTCAGTGCCAGGCAGTGCCTGCTCCAGTGACCTTCCAGCTCAGCTTCAGGGCACCTGGGTGGCATCACAGGAGTGGAAAACCAAAACTGCTTCCCTGTTTTTCTTTTCCTGCTTCATCCAAGGCTGTACTTCCCTCTTTAGAGGGGAAACCCTCAGTGCCCAGGTTGAAAGGTAGAGGAAATAATTCTATGCTTGTCATTAGTTCTGCTTGACCCAAAACCAGTTAAACCAGTAACTTCAGCTCTGTTGTGGCACTGCCAGTCCTGAGCTGAGATGAAGCAGCTCTGCCAGATGCTCTGTCCCTCTTTGTGTTGTTCAGCCTGGAGAAGAGAAGGCTCCAGGGAGAGCTCAGAGCCCCTTCCAGTGTCTAAAGGGGCTCCAGGAGAGCTGGAGAGGGACTGGGGACAAGGGATGGAGGGACAGCACACAGGGAATGGCTTCCCACTGCCAGAGGGCAGGGATGGATGGGATATTGGGCAGGAATTGTTCCCTGGGAGGGTGGGCAGGCCCTGGCACAGGGTGCCCAGAGAAGCTGGGGCTGCCCCTGGATCCCTGGCAGTGCCCAAGGCCAGGCTGGACAGGGCTTGGAGCAGCCTGGGACAGTGGGAGGTGTCCCTGCCATGGCAGGGGGCTTGGAACAGGATGATTTTTAAGGTCTCTTCCAACCCAAACCACTCTGAAATTCCCAGTTCTCCACATCCAGAATCTCTCAGTGTTTCACCTCAGCAAAATGCATCCAAGGTGAGCTCATGTGGGATGTCCCTTGCTTTTCCAGAACCTGATCAATAAGATGTGGCTGGGGGTCCCATCCCAGGACAAGATGGAGATCAGGAGCTGCCTGCCCAAGCTGCTGCTGGCTCACCACAAAACTCTGCCTTACTTCATCAGGAACAAGCTCTGCAAAGTCATCGTGGACATCGGCCGCCAGGACTGGCCCATGTTCTACCACGACTTCTTCACCAACATCCTGCAGGTAAGAAGTGTCTGTGAATGAAGCCAGTTTTTCACTTGGAAACATCATTTTTTTTCCTTCAGTAGGGATTTATTTTGATGAAAATTAAACATTAAATGCTGCTTTGTAAATTCCATTTTAATTTTGTGGTAACCCTCAACTTTTCACATTTCTCTCCAGTGTTAAAAGTGTTTTGAGGAAGGAACAATACTGTGCCACAAGTACTCACTTGGAATTTTAAGTATTGTGGGCTAGTTCTTGAAAATACAAGGGTTGTTCTTTAAAGAAAAAAGAAGCCAGTGAACTATGGATGTGTCACTGATTCTCCAAAAGGCAGTTTCTCCATGGGGCTGTTGGAGATTTGTCACCCAACAGCCAAACCCCAAAATCTCTGGTACCTCATGCTTAAGGTCACTAATGGGTGTTTAAAGGGCTCCTGCAGGAAGGCTCAGCTGTGAATTGGGATCCTCACTGAATCCATGCTGTTGGCTGGAATGGTGGTTGCAGCTCAGCATCCTTACAGGGAATCCAGAGCCAGGCTGCTGCTGGAGCCTCACCAGGCTGCTGCAAACCTCTTTTGGTTGGAGTATTTTGTCTCCAGTTCCCTTAAAATTGTTCCTAATTGGCTTAAAAAGGCTGAGTGTAAACTGAAGTGCTGCACAGGCTTTTTCTGCTGACATAATTACATGATTTGAATGCAGCAAAGCCCACGGCCAAGCCACAAGGCAGTTATTTAAATCCAAGTCCTTGAGTGGCAGGAGCTTATTTGTTAAGGCAAATGGATCCAGTATTAATTGCAAAATTAAAAAAAAATCCTATCTTGGCTGCAGAGCTCATTAGTGGCTGTGTAATCACTTTCCTCGCAGTGCTCTGGGGTGGCACGAGCTGCAGCTTTTGCCTCAGTTGTGACTTGGACAATAAATCCTTGGAGACAGCTGTCTCCACGTGGAGCTTTGCCTCTCATTTCACCTGGATCTGAACTGCAAGGCAGCCTGAGCTCTCCTGGCCTTCCCAGCACTCTGGGGTTATCTCAAGGCATTGCAGGGCTCACTTGAGGAATCTCTTTCCCCTTAAGCCTCTTCTTGTGAGCTCAGCAGTGGAGAGAAATGTTCCCATAAATGAATTTATGTGGCAGACACATCCCTAAAATGTTCAGAGAAAGTGGAAGAAAAGCAGTAATGCTGAATTCCAGGGCCTCCACAGAAGCAAGAGGAGCACAGGAGCAGTGATTTGCTGTTAGAATTGCAGATGAGCCCTGTCTCAGGACTTCTTTCTGGGATCATTTGCAGCGTGTTCTTTGTTCCTCAGCAGTAAATTGTATCCCAGTACTCTGAGTAGTCTCTAAACCTTTTACTGAACCTCTGGAGAGGCGGAGAAGAAAGTTAAATTGGGCTATTGTGTTGTCATTATGCAAACCCAGTAATTCTACATTAAGTGCTGCTTCCTTAGGGGTTTAAAATTTCTTTAGCCTGACTGAGGTACCAGTGCCTGCTATTGTTCAATCTCCCTGGGTTTGTCAGAAAATAATCTGAGAGATGATTTTCGTTCCCTTCACAATTTACCAACAAGTTGGGTGTAGTTCTTTACCACCTGCTCCTGTGTCTGGACCTTCCTTTCCAAAAGTTGAGATGAAGAGCTTTTAGATGGGCTATTTTCTCCCAGATATTGCACCAAACTCTGTGTTTTTAGTGCTGTTAATTCAGCCTGGCTCTCCTTTGGAGGGTCAGGGAATCAGGAGCAAAGCCAGCCTGTATTACAGAATTATGGCTCCAAGGATTACTGGTAGCAGCTGAGATTGGCTTTGGACCTTTTTCTCCCAGAGGGAGCAGGGCATAAATCACTTTGGATGTGTCTGGGATGGGAAGAGCAGTGCTGGCCTTCAGCTGGAAACAAACTTTGTCCCACTTGAACAAGTCTTTAATGTCCCAGTGGCTGATGAAGGCACAGCTTTTTGTCCAGTCCTGTTCCAGCATGGGGCAGAAGTTACTCTTTTGGGGGAAATGCAATTTCCAGTTTGAGGTGCAAGGGGAGGCCAGGTCCCTCAGTGTGTCTGGTGGCATCTGCTCCAGGCTGCAGCCTTCGGGCTGTGTGGGAAGGGTGGCATTTTTGGGGTGCTGAGGTGATCCTGGGCAGGGCTGAGGGCAGAGGATGCAGCAGACAGAAGGGACAGGCTGTTCCTGTGGCCGTGCTGGGACACAGAATGTGTGCAATGACATTGGGAAAGCTCTCTTGAAACCCCAAGGATTCCCCTGGGGCTCGAGCTGTTGCGACACCCAAGATTCAGGTCTGGGGAAATGGAACGAATCTGAGGGAACTGGAGTGATGCCTTTTCCTGGTGTTAGGAAAATGAAACTAGACAGGGTTAAAGGGGTTGGGGTCTTGACCTCAGTATTTGAATCAGGATCCTGTTTGGTGCATCCACTTCACCCAGGTGACAGCGTGGCAAATGCACCCCCGTCAGTCACACACACCAGTTCTAGACTTTGCACAGCCCAGATCCAACAAGGGAGCCCAATGCTGGGGCTGGGCTGGGCTCAGCTCGAGTTTCCAGAATCCTCCTGTCAGGAGACCTTGGGTTCCTGAGATAGCAGGAATGTTTGGTGTCCCTGGCTCTGCAGCTCTGGGCTCTTCAGTCTCAGGGCCTGCAGAACACTTACAGAACACTGAGCACTGAACTAAATAAAAGATTGCAAGTATAAAAGAAAAGACAAAAATCATTCCGGCATCAGGAACACCCTCAGTGCTGAGGCTGCTTCAACTGTGACCCCGTCTGTCAGTGAGTGCTGCCATCACTGCTCTCCTGTCCTCCTCAGCTGATCCAGTCTCCTGTGACCACTCCCCTGGGGCTGATCATGCTGAAAACCACCTCGGAGGAGCTGGCGTGTCCCCGCGAGGACCTGAGCGTGGCCCGCAAGGAGGAGCTGCGCAAGCTGCTCCTGGAGCAGGTGCAGACAGTGCTGGGGCTGCTCACAGGTACGAGCCCCCCGTGCCCTCCCCCCGTGCCCTCCCCCCGTGCCCTCCCCCCGT
>JAHLSL010000037.1:12910496-12921952 GCA_025920805.1 Petroica traversi
CCCGGCTGTGTGTCCCTGCTGGCCCGGCTGTGTGTCCCTGCTGGCCCAGCTTTGTGTCCCTGCTGTCCCTTCCCTCCCCGTCCCCGTTCGTTGCTGTTTGACTGCAGGTCTGAGGTGGCACCAGAGCTGACCCTGTTGTCACAGATCACAAAGAGGCTCAGTGAGGTAAAAGCACTGCACTGTCCCCTCTGTCCCCTCTGGTCAGCACCTGCCACTCTGCCCAAACCACACAGAGTGAGGACAGTGCAGAGTTAGGACTTGGAAGAAAACAGCAGTAGCTTCCTGCCCTTCATTGAGCTACAGCCATTTCTGGTTCTTTTTTATTTTTACTTTATAAATTTATTTTGAAACAGCACCAAACACAGCTTGGGAGGCTCTGTTCAGTGGTGAATGGCTCCACCTCCAAGGCTCTCCACAAGCTTGGCTGGAGGCAGCAGGGAAGCAGCAGCACCTTGGGAAGCTGTGTATTCTCATTTTTCAGGGTGTTACTGCCACCTTTTGTTCCCTAGGATAGCTCCACTCTCTTATGTCAGGTATTCCTACTTGCAGGGGAGAAAGTGAGATTCTTCTTGCTGTGGTGTGGAGTGGCTGAGCCCTGGGTGTTGGCAGGGTGGTGACTTGGTGCTGCCTCTTGTCACAGGGCTGCTGACACTGGCAGAGAGGTTGCAACTGTGTGAAAGTGCTGAGTATCTTGCTGTGGCTACACAAGGGTGGAAATAAATTTCCACTCAGGACAAAAAAAAAAACATTTAGGAAAAAAGCTGTGGGTCTGTTTGTAGAGAGGACTTGCACGTTTCTGCTGCAGAATTCTCCTTTTCCTTATCTTTAGATAAAAGTATAACTTTGGGATGGGGAATCCAGGCTAAAAGGGAATTTTACTGCTCATTTTTTGCCAGCTCTGACTTGTGTCGCTTCTCTACCTAGAAATGAGACATGTGGGAATGTGCCACCTTTGCCTACGAGGCACAGAGAGCCAGGAGTTCCCCTCTGGATTTCAAAAAAGCTCTGCTGAAACCCCACAATCCCCTATTTAATTTTCTTTCTTTTATGGACAATATCAAGCAGCCTTTGGGGCCAAGTTTCAGTGGAAGGTCTGGAGCTGTGCTGTGGCATTCCTTGGACATGTTATCCACAGGGATTGTTGGTGTCTGGAGCTGTGAGACCCCCTTTATTCATTGCTAAAGTCTGAAGTAGGGATGGAACCAAGGTGTTCTGGAGACAGAAAAACCCAGCTGCCTTCTGGGGGAGTGGAGCTTTCTTTTCTCCTCGTCTTCTCTGTGGAAAAGGCCATGAGGAGTTTCCTTTTGGCACTTAAGGGCACAGCTGTACTTTTTGTGTCCAAAACTAAAGTGCATGGAAGTGTCACCCTGGCTTGGACTAACAAAATCCTGAGCAAAAGGGGCACTGAAGAAACCCCCTGCAGGAGATGGTGTCCTCAGAACCTGCAGGCCCTGGATTCCTTCCTTGCCTTCCTCCTGTGCTGCTGGTTATTTTTGTTCTTTTAAAAATCAGTCTGAACACTTTGGAACAGCCAGACTAGTCCAGGAAAGAATAAGTTCAAATTGCCTTTTGCTTTATTTGAGTTTGGCTTTGAAGGTCCCAAAATATGGGAAGTGACTGGTAAGGATCCAGGCAATGGCTCAGTGGTGGAGAGGGGGCTGGGGGCCCAGGAAGAATTTCACTGGTCTCAGGTGAGAGCCTGTTTAGAAAATAAAAGTTAAAAGGATAGAAATGTTTAAGTCTGGACTTTTTTTTTCCCCCAGCTTTGATTTTGAAGTGTTTGATCTGTGCTCAGGTGTGCTCAGTGATCTCCTGTCAAATAGGCAGTGCCAGATAAGGAACTTCATCTTTTTTACATATTCAAAGCAGAATGTGGTTTTGAAGGCTCACAACAACCCCCAGTGCTGCAGCTCTGTCATCTGGCAGTGCTGCTGCTCTTGAGGGAGTCCTTGTTAGAAAGAGTGGGGATTCCCAAAAAAAAAACCCAAGTCCCCAGAGTTTGCAGCAGTGCAGAGCAGGCAGTGGAGGAAAACCAGGCTGCTCATGCCTGTCTGAAGCTGTGCTGAGCCCAACTTTTTATTTAAAAGACAAACTTTAAGGAGTCTTGCATTTCAGAGCTCTGGGTGTGTGGGAAGGCTGGAATTGCCTGTGTGATGTGTGTGTGGTGCTGCCATCCCTCCTGTGGCTGGTGGAGCATTTAACTCTTGCTGCACAAATGGATGTGGAGATGATTTTTAACCCTGCAGAAGCTCGTGCAGTGCAGGGTGTGTTTGTGCCCCCCCAAAGCTCACCCCGCTCAGGGCTTTGCCATTTTCCCCTCAAGAGCTCTTGATGCAATCCCTGAAGATCTGGTGGCAGACTCCTTTTGGGAGCTACACTTTGTACGTTCCCATATTTTGGGGGAGGATCAGTCCCAAGCCTGGGCTCAGCTCAGAAACTCTTGGATTGCTGATCTCCACTTCAGGAGGAACTTTCCCTTCCAGCTCTCAGCTCACTGGCTCTCCTACCCCCTCCTGTTAATGTAACCCCTCTGTTGCTGATTCCTGCATTCACTTCTTGCTTCCAGCTGAATTCCTCAGGGATACAGTTCATTTCACTAATCCTGCTCCATCAGTAGGATGACCTTTGCTATCAAATTGTTTCTCCAGGGTGGAGGGGGTTGTGTTCATTTACAGGCCTGGTTGAACTCAATATTTATCTGAGCACTAAAGTTGCTTTTGACTAGATTGTCTTTTCTGCTGTTTCAGGTGTTAATGGAGTGAAGGGTTGCCCATCCTGTAGGTAATTGTTGCAGGGCTTTATATTTTAATTGCTCTACTGATGGTTAATTGTAACTTTGTTCTGAAAGAGAAGATTTTGAGTGGCTTTTACCACTATTTCAATGGAATTGCTTTTCCTTGGGGCACCTTTCCTGTTTTTTCTGAGTGCTTTCTCCTTTCCCTTGCAGCTACATTGAGAAGTTCACAGATTTCCTCCGGCTCTTTGTGAGTGTCCACCTACGAAGGATCGAATCCTATTCCCAGTTCCCTGTGGTGGAATTCCTGGCCCTGTTGTTCAAATACACTTTTCATCAGGTACAGCCCCACACCCTCATTTTCCCCAGTCTGTTCTGTTGTCCAGGGCCAGTTTGTTTGCCTCAGTCAACCAAAAAAAAAAGAGTATTTAACTGGTCCTACTGGCACTTCCCAGTGGTGTTGGGGGCTTGGAAATGGCCTAATGTGCTCTTGGATATAGCTGGAAACAGAGGTCATAGGTAGTTACCCTGCAACAACAACTTTTCTGATGTTTTACTTTGCTTCTGTTTTAATTTTTTTTCTGATCCTTGGAATGGACAGTGCCTGAAAAAGTCTCTCTGACTTGCTTGGTTCGTGTTTGGGAATGCTGTTCTTTGTCCTCAGGCTGTGGCTTTCTTGTAGCTTTTAGGTTTTGTATTAAAAACCTCCAGGCCTTGTTGGTTTAGGTTGGTTTTACCTCACTGTAGGAGCTCTCAGTGCAACTCAGCCCCATATATACAGGAATAATGACAAGGAAACAGCTTTATAATATCACAGAATCATGGAATGGTTGACTTGGGAAGGGACCTTAAAAACCATCCTGTTCCAACCCCACCTGCCATGGCAGGGACACCTCCCACTGTCCCAGGCTGCTCCCAGCCCTGTCCAGCCTGGCCTTGGGCACTGCCAGGGCTCCAGGGGCAGCCCCAGCTTCTCTGGGCACCCTGTGCCAGGGCCTGCCCACCCTCCCAGGGAACAATTCCTGCCCAATATCCCATCCAGCCCTGCCCTCTGGCAGTGGGAAGCCATTCCCTGTGTGCTGTCCCTCCATCCCTTGTCCCCAGTCCCTCTCCAGCTCTCCTGGAGCCCCTTTAGGCCCTGGAATGCTGGCAGCTGGTGTAGCAAGCCATGAGATGGGTTAATGCTGAGGCCAGCCTTGTAATTCCTGGGTTTCTGCCCTTCTAAAAAAGCTCTTGCTCATCTTTTGACAGCTCTGAATCTCTCCAGTGACATTCTAGAATTGTTTCAGTAAAGCAAGAAGCTCTTCCCATTGACTGAAGTGGATGTTAACTCCTGTTTTCATTGTGTGAAATCCATCTTGCCATAGCTTGTGGTCCTCATTGGGAGTTTTGGTGTCTTTCAGCCTACACATGAAGGTTACTTTTCTTGCTTGGACATCTGGACACTGTTCTTGGACTATCTGACCAGCAAAATCAAAAGTCGCCTGGCAGACAAAGAAGCAGTGCTCAACAGGTGAGGGCTGGGAGCTGCCAGGGTGGGACAGCCTGCAATCAAGGAATAGGTTGGGGTGGAGGGACCTTAAACCTCATCCCATTCCAGTCCTGCCATGCCCAGGGACTTCTTCCACTGTCCCAGGCTGCTCCAAGCCCTGTCCAGCCTGGCCTTGGGCACTGCCAGGGATCCAGGGGCAGCCCCAGCTTCTCTGGGCACCCTGTACCAGGGCCTGCCCACCCTCCCAGGGAAGGAATTTTTCCTACAGCAGCAAAGAGACTTTGTGGTCACCATGGAAGAGCTGAGAGAAATAAGCTACTGCCTTATTAAACTTCATGTGTGGTTGAGTCCTTTCTTTTTCTAAAATAATGTAGTATAAAAAGCATAGACCTTAGTGTTTCACACTCATTCACAAGAACTCAGGCTGAGCAGGTTTGGGCAGACCAACTGTCACTTACATATGTTGTGTGTGAACCTTGCAGACAGAGGAAAGGAAGCTTTGTAGTCTAAAATAGAACTGGAGCACATTTTAGCACAAATTAGAGGAGGAAACTACAACACAAGTTGCTTATTTAGTGTTCACAAAGCCCATACAACTAATTAATGAATCAGGAAACAAATTTTATTTAATTAGGATTTAAAATTTCCTCTTTAAATAGAGGATGTCTTTCTGAGAAATACAGATGAGACAGGAAGTCAAAAGTTACACTTGCTTACTACTGTGTGTATTAATTACAACAGTGCTTGGCAGCTCTCCCTTGGCACATGCTGACCCTGAAACGGGGGGGTTTTGTTGGAGAAGGGTCTCTTTGCTGCCACTTAAAAAATCTGGTGAATATCATGGTGAGGTGTTTGAGTTTTTGAGGTTTAAGAGCACCGTGGTTTGACCCATGTTAAGTTCTGCTAAGTGCAGAAGGAAGATTCTTGTCCTTGAGCACCCTGAATAGAAGCAATTGGTTTATGAAAGCCAGCCTGGTGTCAGAACCACGAAGAAAAGTGGAACTACTGTGGAGCAGACAGCTCCTCCTTTCAGCATGGGAACTGTGGGGTTTGAGTTGCTCAAGAAGTAAATTCTTGGGTTTGAACTTCATGGTTTGCTCCTCTACCTGCCTAATGTGTTGTCTTGATGTCACACAGCCTTGATGGAGAAAATTGTGACAAAAAGCTGTCTCTAGATCTGTCAGACTAGAAAATCATAAATGAAGCTTGTGAGTGGTTGGGGCTGTGCTGTTTGTCAGAGCTGCACGTCCTCAGTGGAGCTCTGACATCTCCACATCCCTGCCCACCCTGAGCCGTGGGAACCCTGAGCTGGGCAGCCTGGAAGTGGTTACACCACAGGGGCACAGAGGAGGTTTCCTGTTCTGTGGCTCAGAAACTTTGCATTTTGTACACACTGCCACTTCTGCCCCTGGAGAAGTTGCAAAATGCAAGGTTACACCACCTTGCCCAGAGCTTGCAGCTGCCAGGCTGGTGGCACAGCTGATTGGCACAGGCTGACGCTCGGCTTGCGTCACGCTCTGCGTCTGTCACTCTTTTTTAATGCCTGTTTTCCCAACCTGATTTTCCCCAGAAAAGAGCAGGATTTTTTAATGAGACCCCAGCTGTTTCAAGAAGGAAATTTTTAAAGGAAAAAATCAGACTAAGCCCGCTTGAAATCCCTGCAGTTTGGTGCTGTGGCACCAGGAGGGATTGCATGCTCTGCTGAGTTTGCAGCTTGGTGATATTTTTGTTGTCTCTCTGGGGTGCTCTGGAGCAGCCCCCTGGCTCCCAGAGGTGCAGGGATATTTCAGTGGCAATCAGGAAAGGTGCTGGCTTTGTGTGGGGAGAAGGGCCTGAATTCCAGTGTAGGCAAGGAGACAGCAGCACAGACAGGCTCCAGCTCCCACCTGAGGCAGCACCAGCTGCCCTGGTTCCTCTGTGCCTCATCCAGTGCCCTCAGCAGAGGCTGCTGAGGAGCAGCTCTGGCTACAAGAGCCTCTTGGTGCCTCCTGTTCGTGTTCACCTGGTGTTGTTCCCGGCAAGCTGCTCCTGCCTTTCCTGTTTTAGCTCTGGAGCTGTTTCTGTTGCTGACAATCTCCCTTCCCCTTGCAGAGGCAGAGGGATACAGGCTGTTGCCAGGGCTGTTTCCTTACAGGTACCTTGTGACTGAAATCAGCTGACACCTTGAATCCCAGCAGCTGCTCGGGGTGCCTGTTCTGTTTCACACATTCCCTTTGCTGGAAGGGTTTTATCCATCTCTCTGTGTCTCCCTGGTGGCTGCAGGTACGAAGATGCCTTGGTCCTGCTGCTGACAGAGGTGCTGAACAGGATCCAGTTCAGGTATAACCAGGCTCAGCTGGAGGAGCTGGATGACGAGACCCTGGATGATGATGTAAGGAGCAGGGCAGGGCCATGGTGAACCTTGCACTGCTGACACCTGCAGTGCCTTTTCCAGAGCCTGCACTTGGGAGTTCAGGCTGAACAGCAGCTTCTCCCCTCCCTTCTGAGTGGGGTTTGAGGTGTAAAACAGTTGCAGATGCTTTTCACAAAAAGTCACACTGAAGATACAACCTTTGGGTTTAACTTGGTTCTTTTTTGGGAAAAAAGTTAGCTCCTTATGTTCTGATTATCAGAGGTATTAGATGTTCATGTCTGGACACCTGTGGAATTTAATGTGCTTAATTAGTTTGGAATTAATTTGTTTGGAATTTAAATGCTAAAATATCTCTGAAGCAAAAGCTTGAAGCTGTGTGTATTGTTGGGGCTTGCATTTAAGCTTATTCCTCCTACATTGATTGATAAAGACCATCTTGGAGCTGATAAATGTCAAAGTGGCCAAAATGGATGAGGCCAGAGCCCTGGAAGGGCAGGTCAGCTGTCACAGAAGGGTGGAAGGAGCAGAGGTAATCTCATCCCGAATGGGATCAGATTTTTAAATTCTGGAAAATTGAGGGCTGGTCACATAACAGCTTCTGAGCTTGATAGCAGCACCATTTCATAAGCAAAATAAATTATTTTCTTGATTCATTTGACACTTATGTCACTTGGATAATTGGCTGTCATACCCCTGTGAAGACCATGTTGGTGTTTGAATGCCTCTCCATGGTGATAAAAATGTCACAAATAAGGGTTTAAATTACCTAGACCAATCCTGATCAAGTTGTCCTCGTGCTTCCAAAACAGGGTGGCAAATGAGGATACTTGCAAGACTTTAAGCTTTTGGTATAAAACTAGAAAAGGTTTTCAGTTCATTATTTAAGAACAAAATGAAGTCAGGACATGCTGCTGTTGATTCAGTTGCTGTGTGTGTTTCTTTTTCTATTTTTACCCTCCCATATTAATGGCAGGTTTGGGATATGATGGTAACAGGCAGCTTCTTTCCCAGTCACCTGTGTAGCTGAGCACACAAAGAGTGTTTTGCTGTCAATACAATTGTTTCATTCACCTCTCATGTTATTGCCACTCTTCTTCTGCACTGTCCCCTGGTTTTATCAATTCTGTATGAAACCAGAATGAATTCTGTACGAAAACCAGTTGGAGTGGAGTGTGCAAGTTACCTTTCTCAAAGGTGCTGTTTTGGGGGGTTTCTCCCTCCTGTCCCTCCCTTCCAATGTCCCCAGATGTCCGTGTTGCCCTGGGCAGGGCTGTGCTCACCCCTATCCCTTTTGCCTGCAGCAGCAGACTGAGTGGCAGCGGTACTTGCGCCAGAGCTTGGAAGTGGTGGCCAAAGTCATGGAGCTCCTGCCAACCCACGCCTTCTCCACACTTGTAAGTCCTGTCCAGGCCCCAAGGGCCACGTGGAATGAGCACCAACTGCTGGAGAGTGTTTTTGATAGATGCCTCAGTGCCAGAGAAAATCAGGGAAATCTGGGGTTGGATGCAAAACTCAGCAAGGGGAGATTAGAAATTTAAGAGAAAAAATTGTTTCTTTGGCTTTGTTGCCTTTCTTGGTGTGTTTTGAAGAGAGTGCTTCAGTCTAAATCCAGCTGGGTGGACACTCTTAAGAAATTCCCACCTCTGAAAGTGTAAACATTTGGCAGCAGCCCCTTTGCTTTTTATCTGGACTTTTGCTCAGAGACAGGGCTGTGAATTGGGCAGATAAATGTCATTATTAGGGCTTTAAGGAGAGTGGGATCTTTGTTTAAATTAAGGGCTAGATAAAAATGTTGGAGAGGGGCCTTGGACAATTGGAAAGCAGATCTGATATGGGTAAGTGCTTCTCTTCAGCTGCTGTCACTACCTTTGGTGCTGTAAAAGTTGTCTGGGTTTGTAGCATCCTAACAATGTTGAGGAGATCTTGAGGCTGGAAGTGTGGTCCAGAATTCAGAGCAGTCCTTGTATTTTGCTGGGTGAGGAGAAAGGGAAATATCAGCAAGTGCATTAATCCTGCTGGGAGCACTGCACACCTCGACCTCTGAACTGTATCCCAAGAAGCAGAGAAAACTGGGCTGCTGCAGAGGCAGAAGATGCCTGACCTGAAATGCCTTTGCAGTTGATGTTTTTCTTTGAGCAGTGAAGCAGGAGAAGCTTAGCTGTTACTAGAAGGAGGGAACAAAAGCAGAGGCTGCTGTGCTGCTTTGCTGTGAGTCAGCAGGAGCACTGAGGAGTTCCAGGGAGCAGATGGATCAGATGGAGCAGAGCATGTGGCTTCCTTGGAGTAACACATTCACATGGGGAAAGGCTCTGTGGTTTTTTAAGCTCCCCTCAGGCAGTTATGCAAAGACACTCCACTGTTAATTAGGCACAGCATGGTGGAAACCAGGCAGGGAGTGTTTTCCTGAGCCCTGCATTGTTCTTGTGGGCTGGGGAATGTGGGAGGCTCTCAAGCAGTTCCCAGAGCTTTTCCCAGTGGCTGCAGGGCTGCTGGGTGCAGTGGGCAGTTTAACAGTGGCAAATAATTAAAGTAGTGGTCAGCAGCTGCCATAACTCCATCCCATGCTGGGCAGGAAAAGGCTGCAGCTCCTTCTGCTGATGGGCGAGAGAACTTCCATAAAACCAACCACCAGTTTCAAGCATTTTGACCAACAGAAATTAAATAGAGCTGTGCCAGGCTGAAAGGGTTGAAAAATATTCTTCAGCTGAAGTATGAGCAGGACGTGGCATGTTTGCTGTCACTGCTGAGTGATGGAGCTGGGCTGGCACTCTGCTCCCACACTGGGCTACATGAGGAATGTGGTGTTTATTCCTTTGGCTGTTTTCCCCCTGGAATTTCAGCTGCTGCAGCTTGCTGGCAGAGTGCTGCCCTGCTTCCCTTCTGCACCCCGGTAGGGGTACTGAACTCAACTATTCCTGGTTGCAGAATATTTTGGGAGATTTTAAAGTGTCACCTCTGGAGAAGGTGATGCTCCTTGGCCTGGGTTGTACCTCCAGCTGTGCATTCCTAGTGCTGAGGTGCTGTGCCCTCACTTCCACTTCTCAGACCATTATCTGTCAGGCTGATTGCTGGGGTTAGAGGGAAAGCAGAGCTGCCACAGGGAAGTGCCTTCAGGGGGGTGATCTTTGTTTTCCCAGCAGCTGTCAGAACCTGGGAAATTGTGGGATGCAGGATCAGCCCAGAGCCCAACCTACCCTTTCTCCAAATGTCTGTCTGGAGACAGTGGGGAGAAATGAGAGAACTCTGCTCTGGCAGAGCAGTCAGTAGCTGGGTGTTACTGGCTGCCAAGCCCCAGGGTCCCAATCAGCTCTTCTCTCTTCCAGTTTCCCGTTCTGCAGGATAACCTGGAAGTGTATCTGGGGCTCCAGCAGTTCGTGGTCACTTCAGGAACAGGTAATAACCGCCCCCAACACTGCTCCTCCCTCTTTCATCATTGCAAAGCCACTCTAGACCTGCTTTGGTGTTGTTGTTTTTTCAATATTTAGTTGATCAGAATCTGTGTGATGTCTCATAGTTCAGAAGTTAAACTCCAACAGCAGACAGAAATCTCATTATATGATTTATTCTTATTGGCATGGTTCTTCCCTTGTTCTGGTACCTGAAATGAAGATTTCCAGAGGTATTAAGAGCAGGTGCAGCACCAAGTACTACAGCTCCTTGCTGAGAAACAAGGGAAGCAGCAGTAGTGAGATCTGCCTGAGGGGGCTTGTAGCTTAAGGTAATACTGAAATTCCCTGGTGGGACCAGGAAAGGAACCTGTCACAGCTCCAATACTGCTGCACATGGCAGAATGGTGACTCTTGTGTAGGCAGTTCTGGAAAAATATTCCTTTATTTAGGATCATTTGAGGCCTAGGATGAGCAGTGTGAAGAGTTTAGTGCTGTGGCACCAGCCTGTGTTAGGAGCTGTCCTGGGGGCTGGATCAGCAGCTCGGATGCAGCTCTGGGTTCAGCACTGGGGGGGTGGCACAGAATCCCAGATGGGCCAGGTTTGGAGGGAGCAGAGTGAGCCATCTGAGCCACCTTCCCTGCTCATCCCAGAGCACACAGCACAGGCCTGTGTGTTTGTGTTGATGGCACAAAATGGAGAGGTTGCTGCTGAAAGCTTGATCTGAGACCAGTGGAAAGAAAATCTGATTTTCTTCAAGAGATGCTGCTGCAGAACATACTTGCTTTTTTAGTAGAAACTCCGGGATGTTTGAGCCCAGGTGTCCCCACCTGAGCAGTAGGAGGATTGTGTGGAGCTGGCAAATCTCGTTGGTGGAGTGTTTCTTGTTCCTGAGAAATATGGAACTCACTTCACATCAGAAGGGAAGTCACCAATTCACTGTCCCAAATGTGCTGCTGGATCACTGGAACTGTAGCCAGCAGAGGGAGTGAGGAGAAGCACCTTCTCCAGAGCTGGGATTGCTTCTGTTGGCAGCAGAAAACCAGAAAGGCTCCAGAAGACCAGAAAGGCTCCTGTTTGTGTATGAATTAACACCATATAGAAGGAAATAAAGGTGTAAAAGGCTGAAGCAGTCACTGACATCTTTATGAGCCTTTGAAATATTGTCAGAAGAGTTGAACTTCCTTTCCAAGCTCAAGTGTTGGCCAGTGCTGCCATCTGACCTGTGACCCAGTGCTGAGCTAATTTCAGAAGAATGCCTGTCATGTAATTAGAATAAACTTTGCATTTCCTGACACTTTGTCACCAGGTTTCCCATCCCCAAAAGCTGCAGGGCTCGGTCCCAGAGCTGCAGGGCTCAGTCCCAGAGCTGCAGGGCTCGGTCCCAGAGCTGCAGGGCTCGGTCCCAGAGCTGCAGGGCTCGGTCCCAGAGCTGCAGGGCTCGGTCCCAGAGCTGCAGGGCTCAATCCCAGAGCTGCAGGGCTGGGTCC
>JAHLSL010000037.1:12947570-12964667 GCA_025920805.1 Petroica traversi
GGCTGGGAACAGGAGGGTTCTGGAGACCTTGGTTTGGACCAGGAGGGTTCTGGGGACCTTGGTTTGGAACAGGAGGGTTCTGGGGACCTTGGTTTGGACCAGGAGGGTTCTGGGGACCTTGGTTTGGACCAGGAGGGCTCTGGAGACCTTGGTTTGGAACAGGAGGGCTCTGGAGACCTTGGTTTGGAACAGGAGCATTCTGGAGAGCTTGGTTGGAACAGGAGGGCTCTGGAGACCTTGGTTGGAACAGGAGGGCTCTGGAGAGCTTGGTTTGGAACAGGAGGGTTCTTTGTGTGCAACAGGGAATTCTCCCTTGGACTCTGCTGCACCTCCAGGCCATGTGGAGCATCCATCCCGTTCCCAGCGAGGCGTGGCTGAGGTGTGGTGGGTGAAGGAGGGATGCTGGTGGCACAGAGCACAGCGCTGGGTCCTCTGTGCAGGACAGGGACGTGGCTGCCAGCCTGGCACACACCTGCAGAGCCATGGGGCAGATTCCAGGCCTCCTGCTGCTCCCTGCTCAGAGGAGGTGCTGAGCAGCATTGGGGGTGCCATGGGGTGGTTTGGTTGGTGTGGTGATGCCTTCATGCCCAGTGCTTCCAATCCCTGAGCTGCTGGGCTTCCCAAAAGAGGCATCTCAGCCTCTGCTCCCTTGCTCCAGGAATCTGCCTCTGAGCCTTTGATCCGTTCTGGGCTCTTTTCCCCCTCCCTGGCACGTCTGCTCCGTGTCTTTCACACAAACAGCCGTTTCTGGAGCTGCCTGAAGGGGAGCCAAAAGGAGGCGAATAATTTGAAGCAGCTCTAAGAAAGAAATAAGTCTTTATGCTTTGCTGGTCTCTCGTTCAGGCTCGTTTGTGTTACAATAAGCTCAGTTTTGCCAGGGTGGCAGCACAGCAAGGCTGGGCCAGGTGAGTTCCTCCTCTCCTGTTCAGCTGCTCATGTTTGCCACTCCCAGCAGCAGAAGGACCTGGACTGAGTCCAAGGGAGGCCACGGAGATGCCCCAAGGGCTGGAGCCCCTCTGCTCTGGAGCCAGGCTGGGAGAGCTGGGGGTGCTCACCTGGAGAAGAGAAGGCTCCAGGGAGAGCTCAGAGCCCCTTGCAGGGCCTAAAGGGGCTCCAGGAGAGCTGGAGAGGGACTGGGGACAAGGGATGGAGGGACAGGACACAGGGAATGGCTTCCCACTGCCAGAGGGCAGGGATGGATGGGACATGGAATTGTTCCCTGGGAGGGTGGGCAGGCCCTGGCACAGGGTGCCCAGAGAAGCTGTGGCTGCCCCTGGATCCCTGGCAGTGCCCAAGGCCAGGCTGGACAGGGCTGGGAGCAGCCTGGGACAGTGGGAGGTGTCCCTGTCCATGGCAGGGGGTGGCACTGGATGGGCTTTAAGCTCCCTTCCCATCCAAATCATCCTGTGACTCCATGAATATAATCCTGCTGTAGGAGTTACAGCCTGTACATCGTGTTTTTGGGAAGGTGAATGTGCCAAGCCAGTGAGAGGATTTATTCTGGCATTTGCCATGGGGTTTGGTGCTGCTTTCCAACCTGGAGGGGAGCACAGGGAAACAAACACCACAATCCTGGATTTCTGTGCCTGGACAGCCTCTGTAACCAAACAGCCCCATCACACCAACACCTGCATTTAGTGTGGGGCACTTTGCCTGCAGCCACACCAGGAAAACATCCAGCATCTTAAAATGCCTGATGGTTGGTATGTGACCTCCCGGTGTGTTTTATTGTGCTGCTTTTTGTTTGTTCAGATCAGCTCCAGACCCTGCAGCTCCGTGTCCCTGTTGTGCACACACCACTGGGGTGGCTCCGTGCTGGCCCTTGGCCACCCCAGGGTAGCTTCACCCTCCACCAAGGCCTGTATTTTATCTAAGGAGTAGCCAGACACAAAACCTTTTTTTCTTTCTTGATTTAACCCGGCCTCCTGCCCCTGAGCCGTGTTTGAAAGGATGAGAACAGGTTTCCCTTGTCATCAGAGGAATAAAAGCTAGAAACAAAGGCTTGGAGGGTGGAGGAAGAACCCTCTTCAAGTTCATTAAACAAATAAATGTTTAGAGTAAAGCATCGTGGCTGCTGAAGCCTTTGAGCACTTAGGGAGCGACAGGAAACCTGGAACACTTGAGACAAACAATTAAATTTGGATTAAAACCATCTCAGCGTAACTTACATTCCTGTTAATGTTTCCAAACCATCCTTGAAGTTGTTTGTTTAAATACGTTTTTATGCTTCAGTGGCAACAATTGAGGGATAATTTGGAAATGTCACACTTGGCATTTGAGAACACACTTAAATACCACAAATTGAGGCTCCTGAAGCCCTGGTGAGCATAGAGGTGTTCTTGCCTCCAGATTTCCTGGTGGTGTTAGTCCAGAAAGGTGCAGACCAAAGGAATTTCTACCAGCAGGTAAAATATCCCATAAGTTCAGCATGTGAGTGATGGGTGTTGGAGATCAGTGCAGTTCAGCTCCACGCTCTGAACCGAGGGCCTGGCTGGATCCATTTGTCCTGGTTTCTTGTGGGTGTGGGCAGGAAGGATGTGGGTCCTCTGGCTTTTTTGGCAGCCAGCTCTTTAAAACACATTCTGGCTTCTTTTTCTGCTTCCTGGTGAATTTTGAGTGTTTGAGGGAAAGTCTTTTCCTCTGCAGGCTCCCCGTGCGTGGAGGGGATCTGCTCCTCATCATTGGCTTTGGGCTTCTTGGCTCACATCTGCCTTGGAGATCTCTTCCTTCCTCTTCTAAAAGAGGAAAATAGGAGTTTGGTGTGGAGGGAATTCTCTGCTGTCAGTTCTGTATCCGCACCTCTCCCCCCTGGCTCTGGCCCCAAACCCCAAAGCCTCTCCCGGGGTCACCGGGCTCCTTCTGCAGGAAATGCCAGGGGGGACAGGACTGGGGGAGAATCTGCCCCAAGGAGGTGATGTACAGCAAAGGCTGTGCAGGCTGAGAAATTTTTCTCTTGGATTCATAGGAAAAGGAGGATTTGTTAGGCAAAGGGGGTGTACTAAATGGCAAGGATTTGGTCTTCCTGGGAAGAGGATCTGTCTTCCCCTTGGGAATTTGTTCCCTTTGTTGCTTCTCTGTCTTGGTTTGTGGGTGAACCTTCTCCCATCTCTCTTCTTTTAATACTTGCAGGCTCATGCTTAAAATAATTATTCCTCTTTATTCCTCCTAAATACAGGAGACTTATTCCCCTTTTACCTTTAATGGTAGCTTTGATTATTCCTTCTGTGGCAGGGAGAGATGAGAACAAACCAGGCCGAGGCTTCCTTTGTCTCCTTCTCAGGAAGGTGCCTGGATCTTTCAGGTCCCCCGTGGAAACAGAGGCCCTGCAGTGCTGGAGCCTCGGGATCAAGGGATGGGAAGGATGAGCTGATGTCTGGGCAAGATTAGGGAGGGGTGATGCAGAAAACATCTTCACCAGGGTTGCTCATGGTGGACCTTTAAACAGAGACCTGAGCAGGCACGATCTGCTCCTGGAGCTTTGGGAAAGGCTTGGGGAGAGCAAAATCCTGGCAGCAGCCCTGGGTCAGCACTGCCACTTGTGAAATAAATAATGCAGTTCTTGCACTGCTTACTCACCACTGACCACGGCTGCTCCCTGTAATGAGATCGGCCCCTCGGGGGTGTTTTAAAGGTTACTTAATTAGGTGTAATTGCAGCAGAATAGAAACCTGCTTTGAGGTTCTGAGTGCTTTGTGGAGTGCCAGCTCCTTCAGCAAATGAGGGAGTCGGATCCCATAAACGCGGCTGGAGCCAGAGTAATCCCAGTTGTCAGCCTCCCCCTGGGCCTGGCTGTTCATGGTGATGAAGGCACAGAGGGGAGTGCTGGGAGGCTGTTCCTGGCTCTGGAACGGTGCAGCTGGGCTTCCATCCCAGCAGCAGTGAGGGAAGGCAGCGTGAGCCCATGCTCACATTGTGGGGCTGGTAATGCTCTCTCAGCAGCCAGCACAGGGATGGATGTGGCCTCGGCCCAGACAAATGCTGCATTAGCAGGGATCAGGTAATTTCAGCTGAATCCCAGGGATTCAGGGAGCGTGGGATCTAAAGAGAGCTCTGTGGGGACTGCTGTGTCCTTGGCACAGCCCCTCTGGTTTGGCTGCAGGAGCTTCAGCAGTTCCAGCACCTTTCCCAAAGGTGGAAAAAGAATACCCTGACTTCTGTCGTCAGCATTTCAAAATATTACACATTTTTCTTTGAAATGATTGGTTTAGCCTTGAAAGGCAAGGTGGGTTTTTAGGAGAAATGAGTGCTTTGGCTCATCCCCTTGTGTTAAACACAGAGGGTGGAGGTGCTGATCCACCTTTGTGCAGCCAGTTGAGGTTTTATACTGCATGTTCTGTCTCAGGTGGATTCCTGTGGGCCACTCCAGGCCACACACCTGGCTAAACAGGGAGGAGAGCAGCTGCTGTGAGCCCTCCCTGCACTTCTTATTGCTAAAATCCCTCAGTGTGGCACTTGTGGCCAGATCTCCCTCTGCCTGAACCAGGGATTGTCTCACCTACAGTACTGTTTGCCCCCAAAGGTACAGGATGTTCAGAGGAGATTTGGGCTTCTGGCAGTCATAGGAGAGTAATTAAAGTTACATGAGAGGTATTTGGATTTTCATGTCATGTCCCCATGAAGGATGCCAAGCAGGATGCCCAGGATTGGTCTGTACCTGGATACTCAATGAATTTCCCATGTTTAAACCAACCTTCCTGAGTTCCTAATTTCCTTCCTAACTTCCTGAGTTCCTAATTTCCTGACTAAAGCATCTTTGCTGATGGCAGCACATGTGAGGGTGCAGGAATTCCTGATGGGAACTGCAGCCCATTTGCTTGGGTGTTTGGAGACCTTTATCAGGAATATGTCCATATTCTTTCTCCTCTTTGCCTCCTCTGGATTTGCTTCCAGAGTCTGTGCAGATTAAAGCAGACTGAGAGTGGATTTTATTCCCAGGGCAGGGCATGGAAGCACCATCCCTGTGAGATACCACGTGATTTGGTGATCTGAGCTCCACCAGCTCTTCTTGAGGGATGCCTGGCTGCTGTGGCCTCTAGAAATCCCACCCTCCTTCACTCCTCCAAAGAATGTCTTTTTGGAAGCTGATTCAGCTCTGATCTCTGCCAGAACATGAGGGAAAACTGCTGGCAGGCTCAGGGCTTACAGGGGGTGTTGGCTGCCCAGCACAGTCCTGAATTCCTTCAGGGATCACACAAAAACAAGCACAGTGGATATTTTGTCCTGCTGAATGCATCTGCTGTCAGGTGGAGATGTGGAGCATCCATAAGGATAAAGAGGAGAGGCCTGGAGCTTCCTTTTCCTTTTCCTCCAACCTTCTAAACAGGGAATTCACAGCTGGGGAACCCTTCACCTCCGTGGGAAACGTTCACCACGGGGCTGCCAAGCCTTTGTGTGTGAATTTGTATTTGGAGTTGTCACTGTTGGAGGCTGGGGGTCATTGGCTGAGGTGACTTCAAAGCAAGGAAGCTCTGTTTGTGCTGTGAGGAGCCCCCATGGCATCACAGTGTGGGGCTCCCAGGGCTTCTGGGGTCATTGGCAGCAAAAGCCTTGGGTTTTTGAAGGCTAAAAAGTGCAGAGGTCTTGGATACAGGGCTGGGGAGTGGGGAGGCTGCAAGGAGTTCTTGTTGTGTTGCTGAGGTGCCAGGTGACCTCCCCTCCTCCTCCCCATCTGCTCCGTGTCCCTTTCCAGGAGGAATCCCTTGCTCTGGGCCGTGTCCATGGCATGGGGGTGACCAGAGCCCCGTGGCACATGCCACCCCAGGGTGCTCCTGCTGCCTGGGGCTGTGCTCAGCTGCAGCCAGCCTGGCTGCCTTCAAGCAGTTTAAAGCTCTCACTTTCCACCAGGCTTTAAGTCAGCTACTTAAACCACGTCATCCTCTTTCACTCTTTAATGCTCTGGGTTTCAGCTGCTCGGGCTCCAAGGAGGGTTTGGAACCAGCCACAAGCACACACAGGAAGCAAAACCTTCCTTTTAGGTATTTCTTGCTGGCCAAAAGCAGGGCTGTGGCTTCTGTCTCGTGGGTTAAGCTTGGTGTTGCAGTTTGGTGGAGTGTTCCTGTTTGGTGTCGTGCCAGCAGGATTGTGGTGGGAGCTGCTGCTCTCAGGCTTCAGCTAAAACCCTCTGTGACTTCAGAACTGCTCACATTTCTGGATGAATCCAAAGCAGTTTGAGCCACAATGCTGATGGTTTTCCCAACTGCCCTGATAAGGTTCTGGGTTTAGCCCAGTCATCAAAATGAAGAAATGAGGAAAATTATCCCAGGCTGCTCCCAGCCCTGTCCAGCCTGGCCCTGGGCACTGCCAGGGATCCAGGGGCAGCCCCAGCTTCTCTGGGCACCCTGTGCCAGGGCCTGCCCACCCTCCCAGGGAACAATTCCTGCCCAATATCCCATCCATCCCTGCCCTCTGGCAGTGGGAAGCCATTCCCTGTGTGCTGTCCCTCCATTCCTTGTCCCCAGTCCCTCTCCAGCTCTCCGGGAGCCCCTTTAGGCCCTGGCAGGGGCTCTGAGCTCTCCCTGGAGCCTTCTCTTCTCCAGGTGAGCACCCCCAGCTCTCCCAGCCTGGCTCCAGAGCAGAGGGGCTCCAGCTCCATTGCTGGGTGATGCTGGGAGAGGAGGAGTCCAGGGGCTGTGGGGACCAGGCAGGCACAGCAGATATTCTTGTTTTGTGTGTTATGGGTTCTTCTGAGTGTCAGCAGCCTCTCACACTCAGCCTGATGGTGGTGTCTCAACTGTTAATGGTGATTTTAGAGCTGGACAGCAAATTCAGGCAGCTTTGGTTGAGCACAGACCCTGCCATGGGCTTGAACATCTTCACCATGTGGCTTTTGTTGTTTGCATCCATAATGTCCGGGTTGGGAAGTTTCCAGAATCACCTCCCCTCATTTGCCTCTGCCCACAGCCCAATTTAAATACATAAGTGGCCCTTTTGCATAGAGCAGATACTTCCCTGGCTGTCCTGGCTGTCCTGCCCGAGCCCTGGGGTGGGTGAGGTGCCCTGCTGGGGCATTGGCACGAGGGTCTGAAGCTCTCTGAGGTCCTGAGGAGCTGCAAACTACAGAAACTGTAATTTGGAGTTTGTCATGCTAATCCCTTATAGGCTCATCAAGTCTGATTAAATGTCACTTGCCTTTCTGTTATCTCTGTACACAGATAACAAATTAAGTGACAGCTTTTGAACTGCAAGCAGCTGCCAGATGCATTAACTGGAACCGACACATTCCTACGAGTTGTTTTTATTAGTCTAAAATACCTTTGTTTAACATACAAGAAACCTGACTCACCCAAGATGATGAGTGCCATGAGAGTTTAGGAGCTCTGTCTGCCAAAAAAAAGTGCTCTAGAAAGGTGGAGAAGGTGCTTGTGTTGTCTTCTCCCATTCACAGAATCTCAGGTTGGCTTGGAAAGGAGCTCTGAGATCATTGAGTCCAACCTGTGACCCATCCTCACCTTGTCCCCAGCCCAGAGATGAGTGCCACATCCAGGCTTTCCTGGGACACCTGCAGGGATGGGGACTCCAAACCTCCCTGAGCAGCCCCTTCCAAAGCCTGACCACCCTTTCTGGGAAGAAATTCCTCCTGATGTGCAGCTTGAACTGGAGTCAGCTGGCAGGTGGGCAGGGCTGTGCCATGGGGGACTTGGGTTTCCTCTCATGGCAATCCCACAGAGGCACAGCCTGGAATTCAGGGACAGAACCAGGGAGCAGCTGGAGCTGTGTCAGGAGAGAGTTTGGCTGGAGGTCAGGGAAAGGTTCAGAAGGTGCTGGCACTGCCCAGGCTCCCCAGGGAATGGGCACAGCCCCGAGGCTGCCAGAGTTCCAGGAGTGTTTGGGCAGCGCTGCCAGGGGTGCCGAGGGTGGGATTGTTGGGGTGTCTGTGCAGAGCCAGGAGCTGGATGATCCTGTGGGTCCCTTCCCACTCAGGATATTCTGTGATTCCATGGTTTTATGCTCTCAGCCCTGTGGGTTCCTCCCCGCCAGGGAATTCCTGCTGCTCCTGGGGATGTTAGATGACCAAAGCACATGGACCCAAGGTGAACAGCACCGAGTATGCCATATATGTGATTTTCCTATAGAATCACATACCTGGCTTTCAGAAAACCAAAAAGAACTCAAACCAAGCCCCGAGTGCTGCTGCAGGGTGAGCAGGGCAGCTCTGAGCTCCACGGCTGGGCTGGGGCTGGGTTTCCTTCCCTGAAAGGAGAGGTTTGGTGATTCACCAGCTCCTTCCCCGAGAACAAACCGAAACCCCAGTGAGTCAAAAGGTTGTGCTCAGAGAGCTGCACAAATCCAGCCCTGGAGATTCCCTCCTGTGCATCAGGAGGAGGAGGAGGATGTGTGAGGCAGGGTGAGGGCAGCACTGTGGGTGCCTTTGGAGCATGGAGCTCACCGTGCAATTCCTGGCTCACCTCACCAGCTTCCTCCTGGGATTGTTCCTCAGCTGAGGGAAGTGGTTCAAAAATAGACAAAGGTGCCTCAAAAGCTCTTAAAATGAGGGATAAATGTCTGGTTGGCTGAACTTGAGAAGCATCTGGTGTAAAGGATTTTCTGCTTGTGGCAGCCTGGAAGGAAGGAGCCAAATGCACCTTTTTGAGAGGCTTTGGGCCCTGTGGTTTTGCCCTTTGCCTGTTCTCTGTGAACATCCCAGACCATCCTCAGCAGGTGTCAGAGTGTCCCTTGCTGCTGCAGCACCCCCATCCCAGCCCTTTCAGCTGACGTGATCCCCTCCCCCTCAGGCATTGTCTAATTGGGAAAACGTTTCAATTATACGGCCTAAATTTGTAACATGGAGCAGTTCATTATCACCGAATCCCCTTAATTGGGCCCTCCTACCAGGCAGCCTATTACTGAGTTTCCCAATTAAGACAGGACCTCTTTAAAACCCATTAAAATAAACAAATCCCTGGCAGAGCAGGCCCGTGTTACAGGAGACACTGCCCAAAATGCTGCTTCAAGGCTGAGCAAGAGTTTCAACACCAACCAAGTCCCAATTAACTCCTTTTTACTGATTACTTATGTTCCCTTCAAGGAGAACAGCCACAATTTGGGGTCAGCTCAAGAAATTCACTGCTATTTGCTCAAATCTTTCTCATAAAGAGAAGAAAGTTGATTACAAGGTGTTTCTGTGCTGGAAGATGTATTTTCTGCAAGGATTCCGAAAGTAACACTGCTTTTTTCGGTTGCAGGTAAAGGACCTAACAAAATACCTGGATCCCAGTGGATTGGGAGTTATCAGCTTCGAAGATTTCCATCGGGGAATCAGAGCCATCAAAAATGGAGGTGAGTTTCCCCTCATGGCTGTGAGTGAGGATGGGCACAGGCCAAATTTAACACCACAGCTGAGCTGAGAAAACCATCTGGGTTTGTTTTTCTGAGAGTAACTGCTCTGTGCAGGATGGAGGGGAAGGGGAGAGGCTGGGGCATTTAATGGGAGTTGAAAAAGGTGGCACAGCAGTCGTGGGGGCTGTTCCGTGTTTTGGTGTTTATCAGGAGAGTTGGATGGGAAATTCCTTCTGGTTTATTCTGCTCTCACCTGTGTTTTTGGGGGTTGTTGCAGTGCTGGAGAAGCTGCCATGCTGCTGGAGGTGTCTGTGTGCTGCTGCCTGTAACAAACACAGCCCTGGGCATGGATCATGGAATGATTTGGGTTGGAAGGGACCTTAACACTCATCTCATTCCAGCCCCTGCCATGGGAAGGGACACCTTCCACTGGAATGGAAATTACTTTATCAATGAATTTACCAATGCATTTATAACCTTCAACTATCCAGAGGCTCAACGTGCTCAGATGGTTTTTAGCAAGAAGCACATTAAAGCAGAGCTTTGAACTCCTTCACTGGAGTCAGGATGATCTTCAAACAGGCCAGTGCCAACCCCACGTGGCTCCTGAGGGCTTCTTGCAAGTGCTTCCAGAGCAATAACTTGGTGAAATGTGAAGCATCTTTCTGGCTGGTTGCCATTTGAACCTCTTTGCTGCAGAAAAGGTGTTGTTTTTTCAGTTTGGGATTTCTCTCAGAGGGTCATTTTAGGCCAGGCATGTTGTTATGGGCAGGGTGTGAGAAATCTGGGAAGCTCCCTGCAGAGCAGCTGGAGTTCTGAATGTGCAAATGGGAATTATCATCCTTGCACAATAGTCAGCTCTGCCCAGAGATGCTTGTCTGGGATTCCAGCCCTTCTCAGTGTGTCCCTGCTGCCAGCCCTGCACATGGAATGTGCTGCAAGGATGGGAAAGAACCATCCTTCTCATACAAGCCATGCTGTTCCAGGCGTAGAAACCCCTCAAAGCAAGGTTTTCTCCTGTTTTTCTGCCAGCTGCCCATCCCTCCTCCTCCTCCTCCCCAATTCCACCCCCACTTTATTTATTTATTTACTGGGAGGGTGGGCAGGCCCTGGCACAGGGTGCCCAGAGAAGCTGTGGCTGCCTCTGGATCCCTGGCAGTGCCCAAGGCCAGGCTGGACAGGGCTTGGAGCAGCCTGGGGCAGGGTTTGGAACGAGCTTTGAGCTCCCTTCCCACCGAAACCACTCCAGAATTATTTGTGCTCAGGACTGCAGTGTTTTATGGCAGCTCCCAAATTTCCTGGTGTAGCCTGACCAATTCCCAGCTGCCAGGAAGCAGGAGGACCTGCAGCACACTATTAATTTGTAATAAATTGCCATTGGAGTAGAGTGTTTGTGAAAGCCCAGGCTCGTGTTTCCCCTCAATAATTCATCACTTTGGTGTTGTGTTCTATTAATTGAATGGGAAAAGCAGACCCAGGCAAAGCTTTTAGGGTCTCTGTTTATTAAATTTGAAAGAGATTGATGTGTGTTTATTACAGTGGTTAGGAGGAGCTGAGCTCTCTAACAACACATGGCATTAAATTGTTATAAATGAAGCCCAGGGCAGAGAACAGAGGAGGTTCTTTGAGTCTCCCAGCTGAGCATTGCTCACATTGAAGCAATCTGAAGGATTTGCTGCTGCTCTTGAGACAGTCAATATTGATCATCCCTCTGTAACCAAAGCAGAGGTCACGCTGCTGCTGGGTGTCCCTTTTAACAAGATTTGTTAATTAGCTGGGCCTATTTTTAGCCAGGGAATGCTCTGCTGGATTTCTTGGTGCTCTGTAATTCTTGGGTCAGTCATGGAAGTGGCAGCTGGTGTCAGCTTGGACCTTTTGGTGCCTGTGTTAATGCAGGGTTTATTTCTGAGGCTGTTCCACTCTTCTCTGCCTCTCTCCTCTCTGGGCAATTCCCTTGGGGAGCAGCTGGGCTTTGACTCGAGCCTGGCAAATGGAAGGTGCAGTTACAAGCCCAGCCAAATTTGCTCTGCCAGCTGCATTTCTCACAACTGCTCCCCTGTCCACTTGGCCTTAAATCCAGGGAGGATGCTGAGCTCCCTGTCCTGTCCCTGTGCCAGGGGCACATCCCACTGCCTGAGGAACAGGCTGCTCCAGGGCTCCTGGTGCTTGCTCTGCCTCCAGTGAGGGACGAGAGCCCCTGAAGCCCTCACACAAAGCCCCAGTGCCACCTGTCCACTGCCACGGGCCAGCTCTGCTCTCTGTGTGGCCGTGTAATGCTGGCTGTGAGGGGGGGGCAGGGCAAAGTGATTGGGATTTGAGCAAAGTGATTGGGATTTGAGCAAAGTGATTGGGATTTGAGCAAAGTGATTGGGATTTGAGGCTTTAAGGAGAGGTTTTAGCCAGGTGTGGCTGCTTTCTGCCTCCCCAAAGTGAAGGCTGGATGGGAAGGTGTGCTCCTCATGGATGTATCTATGGCTGCAGTGTGGATGGCCAGGGAGTGCTTCCAGAGGGTTTCCCTGCTGTGGGAAGGGCTGAGCCTGTGGCTCTCAGGTGGCTGAGCTCTGTTCCCAGGCCTGAGGACTGTGGGGACAGAGAATGCTGCTGGGACAGGTTCAGCTCCCCATGCTCTGCTGTGTCCCAGCCCTTCCTGCTCGTGGCTCCACGAGGTGTGGCTTGCCTGCTGTTAAAATCTGTGTATGGTGCCTGAGTGACTGGCCAGTCTGCAAAGCAGAGGGGAAATGTGGATCTAACACTGGCAGTGTGTCAGGGGGGATAAATTACTCTGAAAAGTGGAATTTTATAGCCTTGGATTGTAAAACTTGAGAAACTGATAATGGAGGGAAGGCAGAAATGAAGGAGAGTATGAGACTTTAAAAGGCAGATAAGGTGGTTTTTGAGGCCTGGGGAATTCTCAGCCAGAGGAATCCCTGGTGCATCTGGCTACCATCAGTGAGATCCAAGGGAAGAGAAACAGGGAGGGAGTCAGTGTGAGTGCTGCAGTCACCATAGTGGGGATGGAGGATCTCATGGAGGATCTCCTCAGGCAGAAACCAGGGGTTGCATGGCAGCCCCTTGGAAAACTCAGCCTGGGAGTAAGGAGCCTGTTGGAGTGGCAGGGAGCTGCCCTGGGATGGGGCAGTGAGGTGGGGTCTGGATCTCCAGCTGAGGTGCCTGGAGCAAGGAGCAGCTCTGCTCTGCTGTGTCCTGGGTGCAGGGACAGCTGCAGGGAGTTTGGTGGCAAAGAAGGATCAGGCACGGCTGGATCAGGCACAGCCAGGCCTGTGCTCACCAGATTCCTTCCCTTGGCAAGGTATTTTAAACCTTTTAAGCTTCAGACACCTGGATTTTCTGCAGGGGTCTCTCAGGACAAACTGAACATCTCTGCTCACACTGCAACTCACAACAAGGGTAAGGAACAAGTCGTGTCATTCACACACATCTCAGAGCTAAAACATGTGTAACATCTGTCTTCCAGAGAGCAGCAAGCTGGGAAGGGGCTCTGGGAGCTGTCCCTGCCCACAGGGGATTGCTGGAGGTGCCAGCCCGTTTAGGAGAGCTCTGTGCCAGGCAGGGAAAGGTGCATTCCTGGAGCTCCCAGCCTCATCCACCCCTTCTGCCTCAGCTCTGATCCCTGAACAAAGGGGCCCCTGTGCACTGAGAACAGACAGTGCATCCACTGAGGGATGGACGTGTCCAGCAGCTCAGGGGAGGGCACGAGGATAGAAATAGTAACTTTTTAAAAATTACTATTATTTGTTTTTTAAATGCTTCAGCTAAAAGCCCTTTGGATTTGGGAAGTTGGAAAATCCAGCTCAAGAGCCAACACCCAAACCTGGAAGCTCTGTGAGAGTTCCTGTTTGCAGGGATGACAGGAGCAAGGCTGAGAGACCCCTGGCAGTGCCAGCTTTGGAGGAGCTGGATCAGGAATCCCCTGAGCCAAAGTAAAGATTCTCTGGGGCTGAATAAGAGGCTTGGAGCAGGAGGAGCATGTCCAGCTCCCCGGAGGCACTTCCAAAGGCCGGCTGGAGGGAACAGCATGGAGCTGGGAAGCTGATGCAGGCAGGACAGGATGCTGAACAGCAAACACAGCGCTGGGGTCAGGCTGTGGCTCTGCCTGGAGCCTGTGAGGGAGCACCAGCCGTTCCTAATTGGAGCTGGCAGCAGTGGGAATTGCTGTTGGGAGGAGCCTTTGTGGGGCTGCAGCTCTCAGATCCCAGGGCATCCCTGGCAGGATCTCAGGGGGCGTTCCCACGGTTTCTGCAGCCGTGTCCAGAAAGGCTGGGGAGCTCCTGGCAGCTGAGTGGCAGCTGGGAATTTCCTGAGAGGAAAGCCCACATCGAGCCCTTCTCCAAGAGAAGGGTGTGAGTGTTGCACCTTAAAGGCTTAGAGCCAAGAGGGAAGTGCACATCAGCTCCCACAAGCGGATCTGAGGAGCTGTCCCACCTCAGGCTGTGCTCCACGTGCCTTGCTCACACTGATCCGCTCTCGGAGGTGCCTCTGGGTGTGACAGTGCTCAGATGCCACCTCTGAGCCCAGGAGCCACTTGGTGCCACTCAGAGCCAGCACTGGGCAGCCCGTGGTGGCTCGGGATGGGCCCAGGGGAGCCAGGCTGGCTGTCCTGGTGACCCGGATCCCGCTGGCTCCGCGGACATTCCAAGGTGTTGGATATCCAGTAATGGAACCCCTGTTTGCTCTGTGTGGAGGCTTTCCCCCCTCTGTAGGATCTGCATTGCAGATGGCTTTTGCTACGCAAAAGGAAAGCTTCCCTTGCCCAGGGATAATTCCAGAATCCAAAGCTTGCATTCCCTTCCTCTCCCAGTGCCGTGCTTATTTCTGGGGCTGCTTGTGAGGATCCTCAGCTCCCTGCCCCACCTGGGTGCTGGAGATGCGGAGGATTTGCAACAGGCCACTGCTGACACCCCAGCTCACACTCTCAGCGGGGGTGGCCAGGCCCAATTGATTATTCCAGCATTTGCTTTTTCAAAGGAAAGCCTTGCCCAAGGCTCAGCAGATGGAAGCAGAGCTCGTGTGCACGTTTGCCTAAACTCGGTGAGTATCTGGCACCGCTTTGAGCCATTCCTACGTTCCCCTGGGATCTGCTGATCCCTGGATTCATGCAGCACTGCTGCAGTGGAGACCTTCCTGCAGCTCCTGCCTGCTCCTAACCCTGGCTAAAGCACCATCCACAGGGACACAGCTCCTTTGATGGCTGAAGGTAGGACAGATGCCTCTGTGTACAGCTGGCGTGCAGGGAACGGGGGCTGCCGTGAATGGGAAATCAAGATTGATTCATGGGCAAGAATAAAACCCAAATTGCTCTCATTATGTCTTCTGCATTTTTTTTCTGCCTTTGCATCTTGCTCTGCTCTGGCAGATCCATATAGATGTGCTATACATACTGCTGGTGGGGATAAGGATTTTAGGAAGATGAGTGTTAATTCTGTCCCTGAAAGGAATGGAGATTTAAATGGCTCTTTAAAATTTATATGGATGCTTGAAAAAAATATAATCCCTGGAGCTCAGAGTTCTGCTCATCTCTGTGGTGCAGGAGGATGTTTGTAGCACAGGATTGTGCTTGTCATGTTTGGGGTCCACGTGCTTGTCTGTGCCCCCTTCTGCCAGGGACAGGAGCAGCCAAGACTTTCTTGGAATGAATTTGGATTTTTTCCCTTTGAAATAATGGTACTTAGAGGGTTGTATTGGAAACCACCGGGCCTGCCTATAAAAATGTGTGAGGGCTTCACTGGGGTTGTTTAGCCTGGAGAAAAGGAGGCTCAGGGGGGCTTTGGGGTTCTCCACAACTCCCTGACAGGAGGGGGCAGCCAGGTAGGGTCAGGCTCTGCTCCCAGGGAACAGGGACAGGATGAGAGGGAACAGCCTCAAGCTGTGCTGGGGGAGAAATTGAAATAGGAGCATTGAAATAGGCTGCCCAGGTGGGTGCTGGAGTTCCCATCCCTGCAGGTGTCTAAGGAAAGCCTGGATGTGGCACTCAGTGCTCTGGGCTGGTGTCAAGGTGGGCATCAGGCACAGATTGGACTGGATGATCTCAGAGGTCATTCCAGACTCAGTAGTTCTGGGATTCTGTTGTCTGTGTAACTCTGTGCTCACAGGAGTGTGTGGGATGGAGCTGAGCTGCTTTGGGGGGTGCTCTGTGCTCACAAGGACCTGGGGCTCTCTCCATCCCTGTCCTGACAGGAGGGTTGGGTGTATCCACAGAGACCCCTCTGGGAGGGGCTGATCCTCTGCATGGAGGTGCACACAGGAGAGCCAAGCAGGTGTGAATCCAGCCCAGCCAGAGGCTGCTCCAGGGAACAGCAGGACACAGGACACAGCCCCAGGGTGGGGGCTCCTTTCCTCCTGCCCCAGTGTCCTTGGAGAAGAAAAGTCCCTCTTATGCTCCCAGGAGCCCCAAAATGCCCTTGTGTGTGGAGAACTTTCTCTGCAGCCCCCAGGATCCAGCAGGTGCTGGCTGCAGGCCTCTTCCCTGTGGCAGTGTGAGCAGGGAGCCTTGCATGGGCAGGGGTAATTTCTGTTCCCCTGGGAAGCTGGAGTGGTTGCTGGGAGAGAGCAGCTGTGGAGCAGCCCCACAGATCACATTGTTCTCGAGCTCTTTAAAGTCTCTCTTTCTGCTATGATACAGACTCAGAATCATTTAGGTTGGAAAAGTCCTTTAGAATCATTGAATCCACCCATTAATGGGCTCGATTTAACAATAACATACCAGGGCAAGGATGCTGATGGGGGGCACTCCTGCCTCAGCAGCGCAGTTTTTTAGCTCACATTTCTCTCCTGATTGCCACAAACACTTGTTTGGGTTGAATTCATGGATGTGGCAGCTGGCTGGAGGGTGACACGGAGGGAGAGGCTGCTGAGCTGCGGGTGTCCGTGGCTGGAGGGAGCTGTGCTTCCCAAAAGCAGCCTGGCAGATGACATGCTGCATTGACCTACTTTCGGGAGAGGCGCAGGAGTGTTGGGAGAGCTCGGGATGAGCAGCAAGGAATGGCTCAAATGTGCTGCCCGAGAGCTGCTCTGGAGCCTCCACAGCCCTGGGGGCCAGGGACTGGGAGATTGGTGTGGGAATCTCTGCCCCTCCGAGAATTCTTCTCTAGGAATCTCTCCTTCTTTGAGAATTCCTGCTGTGGAGCACGTGCCTGAGAAATCTGGCTGTGTCACTGTCCTGGAGAGTGACAGTTCTGAAATACACCCTCAGTCCAAGGGAATTCTGGTTCAAAGCTGGGATTAAAGCTGGCATCAAATCCCCAAAGAATAACTGTTGGTTCAGCATTCCTTGGGAGCGAAAAGCATTGCTGTGTAGCCAGATCTCCTGGAAATCAAAGCTAATTCCACAGTGGAGAGACTTCCATGTGTCCTGAAGTGCAGGAAACCTGTGGTGGCTTTCTGACCCACAGACAATAGCCCACCTGATAAAGACAAGTCTGATGCCCAAAAGAAAGAATATTTTTCTGGGAAAGGAGAATAAAACCCACTGCAGGGACTACCTATTCTCCCAGGAAGATGAAATTAGGGAGCAGTGTTTTATTGGAGTTTTGGAGCAGGTCTTAGCATGCTCTACTATGGAGATGATGACCAAAGAGAAACCAGAGGCAGGTTCTCTTAGGTAATAACACTTCTCCTTATGCATCTGCTGCCTCTGTTTCTCCATTGCAGGATTCCCTTTCTGGGCCGTGCTGTTTTCCTGCACATCTGGTGCTGGGAATGCGTTTGGGAGCCGGGCTGGCCTGTGGTTTGGGGAGTGCGTGGGAGGAGGCTGAGCTGGGCTGGGCCGGGCCGAGCTGGGCCGGGCCGGGCTGAGCTGGGCCG